>BMAO01019768.1:0-39876 GCA_019973975.1 Trichonephila clavata | reverse complement strand
CACAGTTCAATAATATTTGAGAAATCGTAGCAACTGTGTGAACGGCCAGCATGTCCACAGGTATCCCAAAACTAAATATATGTTGTGATGTTTTTTACTTTTGTCGCCTGATGTACAGTAACATGAGATAAAGGCCCTAGAAATCCATCGCGGCAAGGGGATAATCACTAAATAAAAGCTTGTATGAATGAAAAATGTAAATTTATTTACCACTTTTTTTGTTAATTTTTTAATTATTAATTTCGTGCAATTCTAATAACGAATAATGATCCAAAAACCTCATACCAATCATATTTTCACATCCCGTCCAGGTATGAAGAAAGGGACAAAGCCTGTACCTATTTGCATACGCATCCAGATTAGCGATCCACACAACTTTCTGTGTTGGATCTCCAATCAACCCATCTATCATACAAATCGCCTTGACCGACTACCGCCTTTTGACTTTATCAGTAATGAAGGTGTATCGTTTTAGGCCTAGACCTATATAGGAACGATTGTCACCACATGTAGCCAGTTGACTATCTTCCGTAATTCCTTGTTTTTTCGGAAAATTCCACCGGAAATAACATTTGACTGTTAAACTAATAACATTGTTGAAATTATTCGAATCATGATTTTATTAAGGCTGAGAGTAGAACGACACGAGGCCCCCACAGTGGCCGAGGCCCTGGGCCAGGGCCCAGTCGGCCCATGCCTTAAGACGTCCCTGGTCACAATGCAAATCTGAATGAATGTATGATAAAGTATGATGAGTGTTTGGAATGATTTTTCTCTGTGTTAGTAAAAAAAGCAGTTTTGGGATGGTGTATGAAAGAAGGATTAATAGGATCATCGTATGTGTTTCATCGAGAATTCAGTGGAGAGTAAAAGGACTGTAAAGTTGATTTTTATGTTCTATCTGGTAAATGAAGAGCCCTTGGCATACGAATAAGTTTATTGATGACTAAACATAACTTCACAGCACTACACTCACACACACGCCAACATTAAAGACTATTTAACGGGTCTCAAGAAGAAATATCGCTTTAAAAGGCACTGCCCAAAGCTTCATGCCTTTTTTTCTCTTCTTCAATCCGTTCATCGGCGTTCTCCTCTCATAATTCAATGGCGCGTTACATATGTTTATTCTGGCAACCCTGAAGTCGCCAATTAAGTTCGAAGGCGCCAACATCCTCTGTTCCCCTCTTGCAATGTTTAATTGCAAAACTACATACATTTCTTATATACTAATATATGAAATATACACAAAATACTGATAAAATATACTGATAAACAATTTCAATAATTAATATAATGCAATACGTAAATGAAATATATGCTAATGAATGGAAGACACATTACATTATGCAATACAATAATATATATTTCGTTATTCATGATTGGCAATTTTACTATAATTTATTGACTGGGCAATGGTAGGTGCCTTTATTTGTTTTTAACGTCACAACTGTTTTCATATTATCTTTACCTGGGTGCACTTTGATAATTTTTGAAAGATTCCAATTAAGTATTTTTGAAAAATCTTCATTTTTAACTAGCACTAATTCTTTTACCTTAAAAGGTTGCTGCCCCCTTTGCCATTTTATTCTTGCTTGTAGCCGGTTTAGATAGTCATTTGACCATTTTTTCCAAAACGTTTGTGTTGATTTTTGCACCAATTGCCATCTATTTAGTCGACTGATTGGTGTATTTGTAAGGTTGGGTTCAGGCAAAGCAATTAAGGAAGTTCCAACCCAAAAATGAGCTGGAGTAAGAATAGAATCGTTTGGATCGCTAGAAATTTTGGTTAAGGTTCTTGATTTTAAAACTGCTTCCACCTGGGCTACAAGTGTTACAAATTCTTCATAAATTAGTATTGTGTTACCTATAACTCGTTTTAGGTGAGATTTGAGAGATTTAATACCTGCCTCCCAAAAACCACAGAAATGGGGTTTTTCGGGGGAAATGGGATTTCCCCTATTTTTAAGGATTACCCTTCCTCCATCTTGAATCGTGTTGTGGTAGGGTTGCCACTCCAAAACATGACACGCAAGAAAGCGCCAAATTTGCGATTTTTCAAAATTTGGCGGACCAGTGGCCGATTCAAAAATTTCACCAGAAATTACGTCAATTTGGAGTGTGTGACCTGCTTCGTTACAATTGATACAACGGAGATAGTCTAGGCGTTCTTTAATCGGACAATCACACATGCGGTGTTCCTTGGAGCAGTTTAAGCATCTTGGCTTAATACAGAAGTTCCTGGAACTGTGATGGAAGTAGTTGCTTTTCTAACTCTGCGTTGGCCCTGGTGTCTTCTGGAACGTTTCAAGTAGGTTAGACATATAGCAGCCTTTGCTAAGGTCATATATGTCTTTTGTTCCTTCTACGTGTTTCCTTATTTCAACTAAGAAGAGGGGAAGAGGACATTTGGATTTCCTCTGAGTTATTTGGGGCACTTTCATGACTAGGACCTCTTGATCAAGGAGGTCCGTTTTTATTTCTTCAGTGCTTGTTGTCGCGAGAAGTCCCTTTATGGCCACTGTAAGGGGACGATCGGAGAGGAGAAATATTACATAAAACTCCTCTCCTCGTCATTTTAATATGTCTGTGACTTCTCTATGTTCATCGTAAGTCGATGCCTGGAATTTGATATAAACCCCCGTTAATTTGTTAACGGAATCGGGGTATTTCCTGTTTAATTCCTGCAGTACAAGGTTGTAGTTCTCTTTGTACCTAAGCAGGATGGGTTTAATTTTAGGACTTGGGGTGTTGTTCTCGTATCCTTTATCTGTATCTGCGTCTTTGATCTCGATTCCAGCGAAGACGTTTTTACCGGTGGTTATGATATCCCGAAAGGTTTTGGCGATCTGCCTCGTCTTTTTGGCAGGGTTTACTGTCGAATTGTCAACTTAAGGAGTTGGGTTTTTTTTTTTTTTTTTTTTTTTTTTTGAATTTTTTTCTATTTATATTGTTATTTTTTTTGTCTAGAATTAATTTAGACGGTAGAATTGAAAACTCTGTTGGTCTCTTTTGTTGTTGTTGATTTCGGAGCGAGTTAATTCCGTTCGTATTATGTTTGCAGCTAATGATCGAGCAAGGAAAGAGAACTTTCAACTCACCCATTTTCAGTGCATACTCAGTTCAGCTTGGGCCTTCTGTTTCATGAGGTATTCCAACTGGGCAGGGTCGATACAATCTTTGTCGAATGTCTCGATTTCTATCAGTTCTTGTGGAAATCTAATTCTGAGTTCCTTTATCTTTATAAGTTTCTCTGCGTTTTTGATTTGCGCAGACTGCGCTAGAGATGCGGGCTTTTGTGCGGGGGCGGCAGGCCGTGAGAGTTCGTACCTAGCTCTGCCTCGTTTCCTCCCTAGGGATCTCCTTACCTCGTGGCTGTTCATGACGTTGTCGCGGGGCAGAATGAAGAAGTACAATTAACTATAATTCTATTTTCATAGATTTCCCTTACATATCGAATTCCTATCTTCTCTTTTCTAGGATTAACTTGAGCTTTGGACAGTTTTCTGACGTCATCAGAAATGCACTTTTCAGCAGCTATTAAAACGGAACAACACGATGCCTTCCGTGACGGTTTATTAAGTTTTTGCCAAAAGTTGACACCGCCACACTGCTATACGTTTTCTTTTGCAAAGTAAGCATGGCGTTTTTCAAGCTTTCTTTGCATGTTTCAACAAATTTTTCACTTTAATCATAACGAAATTTCGATAAACTGAAGATCTTAACTCACCCAGCACCTGCTTGGCTTCCTTTCTCATATGTTGGCTCATGTTACACTTTGATAAAAGGGCCGATTCAAAAAATTTCAGCCGTTTCAGAGATTAGCCCAAACAAACAGACAGACGGACAAAAATTTTAAAATTTGATGTTTTGATATAAGTACCGTATATACTTTTGAATGCATTTAGTAAAAAGTTGTTAATTTGAAATTAAAAACAGACACTTCAATTTTATTTATATGTATAGATTTCGATACATTACAATGGTAAGAAATTCGTACAGAACGATTGAAGAACTCTTTTCATAAAAACGCATCGATATTGAATCCCTTTAAAAAAAATCGTAACAAAATGCAAAAATTTCTTATTTTGTAAAACAAACGTATACCGTTTTGTGGCGGAATAAGTTAACTTTCCGATTCCGAGATTATTTTTTGTGAGATTCTTGTAGGAAAAGAATGATCGTAATTTAAAAAAAGAAGAAAAAGAAGCCCTTTCATCCGACAGCAACTTGGCGCATGCGCAGAACTTGTTAATGGTTGATCTATTTTCACTACTGATGATATTTCCTTACAGGGAGCTTCATATGAAAATTGATTCTTAAGGAATAAACTGCAATGAAGATTCTTACGTGTTTTGTTTGATGAAATCCGATTTTCGTGGGACAATTTTGGCTGCGATGACACTAGTATGAAAGTACCGTTAAATACATTTAAGCAACGGCTCATGGATAAAAAGCTGTTCTTACTGCCCCCACAACCCAACCACAGTTCAATAATCTTTTGAGAAATCGTAGCAACTGTGTGAATGACCAGCATGTCCACAGGTATCCCAAAACTAAATATATGTTATGTTTTTTTACTTTTGTCGCCTGATGTACAGTAACATGAGATAAAGGCCCAAGAAATCCATCGCAGCAAGGGGCTAATCACTAAATAAAAGGTTGTACGAATGAAAACTGTACATTTATTTACCACTTTTTTTGTTATTTTTTTAAATATTAATTTAGTGCAATTCTAACAACGAATACTAATCCGATAACTTGAAACCAATCATATTTTCACATCTCGTCTAGGGATGAAAAAAGAGACAGAGCAGGTACCTATTTGCATGCGCATCCAGATTAGCGATCCACACAGCTTTCTGTGTTGGATCTCCAATCAACCCATCTATCATACAAATCGCCTTGACCGCCTTTTGACTTTATCAGTAATGAAGGTATATGTTTTTAGGCCCGGACCTATATAGGGACAATTGTCACTACATGTAGCCATTGTTGACTATCTTCCGTAATTCCTTGTTTTTTGGAAAATTCAACCGGAAATAACATTTGACTGTTAAACAAATAAGATTGTTGAAATTATTCGAATCATGATTTTATAAAGGCTGAGTATAGAATGAAACGAGCCCCCCACTGTGCCCGAGGTCCTGGGCCCGGGCCCAGTCGGCCCATGCCGTATGACGTCCCTGGTCACAATGCAAATCTGAATGAATTTATGATAAAGTATGATGAGTATTTGGAATGGTTTTTCTCTGTGTTAGTAAAAAAAGCTGTTTTGGAATGGTGTATGAAAGAGGATTAATAGGATCATCGTATGTGTTTCATCGAGAATTCAGTGGAAAGTAAGAGGACTGTAAGGTAGATTTAATTTTCTATCTGGTAAATAAAGAGTCCTTAGTATACGAATAAGTTTATTGATGACTAAACATAACTTCACAGCACTACACTCACACATTCCAACATTAAAGACTATTTACAGGGCTCCAAGAAAAAATATCGCTTTAAAATGCATTGCCCAAAAATTCATGGCTTTTTTTCTCCCTTCTATCAATCCGTTCATCGGCGTTCTCCTCTCATAATTCAATGGCGCGTTACTTATGTTTATTCTGGCAATCCTGAAGTCGTCAATAAAGTTCGAAAGCGCCAACATCCTGGGCCTTGTTGCAATGTTTAATATCAAAATTACATACATTCTTATATACTAATATATGAAATATACACAAAATACTGATAAAATATACTGAGAAACAATTTCAATAATTAATATAATGCAATACGTAAATGAAATATATGCTACTGAATGTAATACACAAATACAATTATGCAATACAATAATATATGTATCGTTATTTATAGATTGGCAATTTTACTAATTTATTGACTGGGTGTTGGTAGGTGCCTTTATTTGTTTTTAAAGTCACAACTCTTTTAATATGATCTTTACCTGGGTGCACTTTGATAATTTTAGCAAGATTCCAATTAAAGTATTTTTGAAAAATCTTCATTTTTAACTAGCACTAATTTCTTTTCCTTAAATTGTTGCTCACTCCTTTGCCATTTTACTCTTTATTGTAGCCGGTTTATATAGTCATTTGACCATTCTTTCCAAAACGTTTGTGTTGATTTTTGCACCAATTGCCATCTATTTAGTCAACTGATGGGTGTATTTGTCAGGTCGGGTTCAGGCAAAGCAATTAAGGAAGTTCCAACCAAAAAATGAGCTGGAGTAAGAATAGAATCGATTGGATCGCTAAAATTTTTGGTTAAGGGTCTTGAGTTTAAAACTGCTTCCACCTGGGCTACAAGTGGTATAAATTCTTTATAGATTAGTATTGTGTTACCTATAACTCGTTTTAGGTGAGATTTGAGAGATTTAATACTTGCCTCCCATAAACCACCGAAATGGGATTTTTCGGGGGAAATGGGATTTCCCCTAATATTAAGGATTACCCTTCCTCCTTCTTGAATCCTGTTGTAGTAAGGTTGCCACTCCAAAACACGACACGCAAGAAAGCGCCAAATTTGCGATTTTTCAAAATTTGGTGGACCAGTGGCCGATTCGACAATTTCACCTGAAATTACGCCAATTTGCCGTATGGCCTGCTTCGTTGCAATTGCTACAACGGGGATTGTCTAGGCGTCCTTTAATCGGACAATCACCCGGACGGTGTTACTTTGAGCACCTTAAGCATCTTGGCTTAATACAGCAGTTCATGAACTGTGATGGAAGTAGTTGCAGTTGTAACACTGCGTTGGTCGTGGTGTCTTCTGCGAAGCATCAAGTACGATTGACATATAGCAGCATTTCCTAACGTCATATATGTCTGTTGCTCCTTCTACGTTTTTCCTTTATTCAACTAAGAAGATTGGAAGAAGAAATTTGGATATCCTCTGAGTTAGTTGGGGCACTTTTTTAGACTAGGACCCCTTGATCAAGTATAGGTCCGTTTTTATTTCTTCAGTACTTGTTGTCGCGGGGAGTCCCTTTATAACCACTTTGAGGGGACGATAGGAGAGGAGAGGTATTACATAAATCCCCTCTCCTCGTCATTTTAATATGTCTGTGACTTCTCTGTGTTCATCGTAAGTCGATGCTTGGATTTTGATATAAGGCCCCGTTAATTCGTGAACGAAATTGGGGTACTTCTTGTTCAATTTCTGCAGTACAAGGTTGTAGTTCTCTTTGTACCTAAGTATTGTGGGCTTATTTTTCGGAGTTGGGGTGTTGTTCTCGTTTCCTTTATCGGTATCTGCCTCTTCGATCTCGATTCCAGAAAGGCGTTTTTAGCGGGGGTTATGCTATCCCGAGAGGTGTTGGTGTCCTGCTTCGTCTTTTTGGCAGGGTTTACTGTCGAATTGTCAAAAAGTTGGTACTTTTTTTGAATTTTTTCTATTTTTATTGTTATCTTTTTTGTCTAGAATTAATTTATCCAGTAGAATTGGAAACTCTGCTGGTCTTATTTGTTGTTGTTGATTTCGTAACGAGTTAATCCGGTTCGTATTGTCTTCGCAGCAAATGATCCGGCAAGGAAAGATAACTTTCAACTCACCCATTTTCAGTGCATACTCCAGTTCAGCTTGGATCTTCTCTTTGATGAGGGATTCCAGCTGGGCAGGGTCGATAAAATCTTTGTCGAATGTCTCGATTTCTATCAGTTCTTGTTGGAACCTAATTCTGAGTTCCTTTATCTTTATAAGCTTCTCTGTGTTTTTGATTTGCGCACAGTGCGCTAGGGATGCGGGGGCGGCAGGCAGTGAGTTCGTACCTAGATCTACCTTGTTTCCTCCCCTAGGGAGCTCCTTACCTCGTGGCCGTTCATGACGTTGTCTTGAGGCAGAATGAGAAGTACAATTAACTATAATTCTATTTTCACAAATTTCTCTTACATATCGAATTCCTATCTTCTCTTTTCTAGGATTAACTTGAGCTTTGGACAGTTTTCTGACGTCATCAGAAATGCACTTTTCAGCAGCTATTAAAACGGAACAACACGATGCCTTCCCTGACGGTTTATTAAGTTTTTCGTCAAAAGTTGGCAAGACCACACTGCTATATGTTTTTCTTTTAAAAGTAAGCATGGAGTCTTTCAAGCTTTCTTTGCATGCTTCAACAAATTTTTCACTTTTAATCATAACGGAATTTCGATAAACTGAAGATCTTACCTCACCCAGCCATGCTTGGCTTCGTTTCTCATATGTTGATTCTTATTACACTTCGATAAAATGGCGGATTCAAAGATTTTGCACTGATTTTGATGAGCAGTAAAAAACACGTCATCGCTGCAATCCGCCATTTTGAATTCTTCGTAATGAATTCTATTTTTTTTTTTAAACTCTAGTAGATATTTTATGTGTTTGAATAAACTTAGACACTGCCATACATCTGAATATATGGGAAATGATGTATTTTTATATCATATTTCTAGCAATTAGTACTAAAATTCTTTTAAATAATTTGTATAATAATAGTTGGAAGCAAAACTCAATTCATTCTTTTTGTACACTCTAAATAAAGTGAAATCCTCAACGCAAATATTAGTTCAATGATTTTACTAATTAGGTCTTAAGAGTTGTGACGATTCTATCCGCATTCTTCAAATAACAAGTCCGATGGGAAATGTTTGGTCTTTCAAAACTATTTTATTCGCAACTAACCCTTTGAAGAAGAAAGCATGATTATTTAAATTAGGTCTGCTATATATAGTCCATGCTTTCAATCCTGAAAAGAGATAGGTTAGCCTTCTATTGGAGCAGAGGTTAGTCAAACTGAAGGTGAATAGCGGCTATTTAATATTTTCTAATTGAATAAGGTGATGTTTTTCACTCAGATTAAACCCAGATTAAATTGATAAGAAGTCTATCGCCTTTTGTAAGTGTGGTTAGTATAACTTTTTTTACATATCTCGCTTACCTCGTTTATTGTCGACTTAGTGCTATTTGAGGGTATTTCTTAGTCTGGTTTGATTGTATTAGTGTGGTGATTAATACTGGGAATAAATTAGATTATTTGGTTATACAATGGCTAGTGTTCCTTCCATTCTTCCTACACCTGTAGACTCACAGTGTAAGTTATTACAGCGTGTTGCACTTTCAGAAAAATTAGTTTCAACACTAGTTGTGGTATTTATTTTGCGTATGTGTAAAGATATATTAATAAATTAAACACATTTAAAATAACAGCCTTTGTTTTATAAAATTCTTTCTATAATCCCTTGAATTTTTATTTTTATTTTGATCCTCATTACTTGTCATTCAGTTATAGTACACTTAAAAATAAAAGAATGATAATTTACTCATTTTTCCTTTTTATACTATCTCTTCTGTTGTTTAATAATGCATAAATTTGGAAATAGTGAGCTTGCTATCTTCACAACACATGTAATTCCTTTAGTAATCTAGTGTAGCCAACACACAATTTAAATTGAATTATACCAATCAATGAGTATTTTAATTTTTTTTTTATTCATGAACCTAATGATATATGGATTGTCAATTATGATTAATAGTTCAACAAGTTAGTACTTTTCTTAATGTATTTCTTATGGAAAGAGAATAATCGAATATTTTCTACTCTCATGTTATTGTTATGATGCATTTTCATTATGCTTTCATTTTTTTCATTTGATGGTGCATTATTTTACTCATTCTTTTATTTGAAGCTTATAACACAGTTTTTAATTTTTTTAATGGTACACATTTTGAGCCGACTGGTTGCGACAACTTTTTTTTAAAAAAATGGAAATATAGGGATTTTTGTTGTTGTTGTTATTAAATTTGTTTAGAACATTTTAAGAAAAATATACTAAAATTAAGAAGAGAAAAAGAATTTATTATTACTAAAATGGGTAAATATGTACAAAAATTAACATAAACGTGATCCATTCTGAACCAAAGAATTATAAACAAAGTTAAAACTTTTCAATTCTGATGTGTTGCTATGTTATTCATTTTTGAAATGGCCTTCAGGATAAGAGATATTTTCATTTTTACAAAGGCTAGAGCACTTTATCTCAGTAGTTATATGAAATTGCTTAAAAAAACAGTGATTATATTCACATAAGGGACTGTAAATTTTGTAATAAAACAGTGATTGATAAATCTGAAGGTTAAAACACTTCTACTATTATACAGAACATACACAAAAGATTTCAGTTAATTATTTTCAAAACTTTTTTTTAGCAATCGCTGTCCCCGTTTGAGTATTTAAAAAAAACACATTTCGAGTAAAACGGCTTTAAAGTATGACATCTTGCTTAAAGTAATGGCATCTGTTTTTACTAAAACACTTGTAGTTTCTGTTCTAGTGAACGGAAAATGATAAACTTGGTATTTTATAAAGCTAATAAGATGGCGTATAAAATAAAACCATAAAAAAATTGTCAATTTTTGGCAAAATTCACAATTTTAGGGTAGTCGAATACCTTAAGATATCTTTGACGCAGCCACTTTTAAATTATGGATGATTTGGTAAATCCTTATTAGGTTGAAAATAACACAAAATGTCTCTTGACCCAACTTCGAAAAAAAACATCTCATTTATAATTTAATTTATTAAATAAATTTTAAATTGGAAAATGATATAATCTTATTAAAAAAATATACCTATTTTTTAAGGCTCGCACTTATTACGTAACATAGTATTCATTATGAAAGAGATATGCAAAATCTGACTTAGATCTCAGTATTTCGAATTCTAAATATGATAATCACTTTGTTTGCTGATTTTGGTGAGGCGTTCTAAGTCTGCGTATACCTCGATACCAGTGTTTCTCAAACTGTGGGGCGCACCACCGTAGGGGGCATGATAACCCTACAAGGCGGCGCGACCCTTTTAAAAAGTCGAAAACAAAAGATTATTTTTAAATGAATAAAGTACATTCTGAAGTAAACAAAATACATTCTGACATAGTAAGAAATAAAATACATATTTACACTGATATAATACTTATAAATTTATCAGTACTGGCAATGTATTTTATAATTAATTTAACAATATTACAGGGTGCGGCAAAAAAAACTCGGACACATTTCTTGCCTCCTAGAATAATTAACAAATTTCCTTTTAATTGGTATTTTCATGTTTCTTTATCCACCAATTTAATAATAAAATATTTTGATATATATTTCTTAGTTTGTACATTGATTTATGTGGTTTTTGATAACGTCGAGCAAAAGGTCTGCTATTTTAGAGTTGTTTCAGCAAGGGAAACGACAGTGTGAAATCAGTCGTTTGCTTAATGTACAGTGTTTGATGCAATCTGCCTTTTCAAAGAGCTTGGCAATGATGGTCGACGTCCAGGAAGTGGGTGAAAATGTACTATAAGCACTTCAATGAATTGTAAAACCATCGAAAAGCAAGTCCAAAGATATCCGAGGGTTTCCATGAGACAGATCGCTCGTGACATGGGAATAAGTGACAGATCGATGAGGCGAATAGCAAAAATGGAGCTTCGACTGAAGCCATACAAGCTGCGAAAAGTTCAGCATCTCACTGAAAAAAACAAACTCGTACGGCTCCGAAGATGCCGAAAACTTTTGAGACCGGCCGCAAGTCAGCGCTGGGAGATTTTTTTTCACTGATGAGAAGCTCTTTACGGTTCAACAAGTTCATAATTCCCAAAACGATAGAATCTGGTCTGTGGACGCTCCAAGCACCTCGGCAATTGTTGAACATCGCCAATATCCAAAGCCGGTCATGGTCTGGGGTGGAATTTGCGCAAGTGGCAAAACACCTTTGGTTTTTGTGGAAGAGCACGTTAAAATCAATCAAAAAGTGTGCAGTGGGACATTATTGAAGCTGTTGTACTTCCTTGGGTCCAATTGCATTTCGGAAATGCAAAGTGGACGTTTCAACAAGACTCTGTACCAGCTCACAAGGCCAAAAAGACACAAGAGTGGTGCACTGTGAATTTTCCAGACATGATATCATCTGAAGAATGGCCGCCGTACTCGCCGGATATCAATCCCATCGCTCCATTTTGGAGTCCACGGCCTGCCCTAAACCGCACAAAACTTTCGACTCTCAAAAACAATCACTTCTAATGGAATGAGATAGATTAAAGGTAAAATATTTGAGAACCATAGCTGAAAATTTCTGCAAGCCTTTGCGCCTCTGCATTGCTGCAAACTGCGGTCGCTTTGAAACCAATTAAATTTATTTATTAGTACGAGTGTACTCTTATTATTATTTGTTATATTTTGTTAATTTCTTAATTTTTGACTTGTTACGGAAAACAGGTGAGATAGATTGGTGCGTGAATCAATACCACAGTTTTTCAAATTCAGATTTGGATTATACTAAACATCAGATCCTTTGTGGAATTTTTTAACCTTAAAATATATTTTATTCTGCTTTTTTAATAAAATACTTATTTTCAATACATTTAAAAATTATAAATTAATTCAGTTAAATTCCCATTATAAATTAATTCAGTTTAAAATTTCTAAAAAAAATAATTTTGTAAATCTATACTAATAAAAAAAAAGAGTTTGTTTGTGCGTTTCAGCTATTCCGGCCAAATTAAGCAACCCAGAAGTGTGAAACTTGGCACGTAGAAGCTGTATGTCATTATACTATTAACCTCGAAGAGTTTTTCTTCGAAATTCGCTTTAGAGGTTTTTAAAATTCGATTTTTAACTGATTTTCCAGTTATTTTAATATATGAGGTCATATCCCGCACGCTATGCAAAAATGAATGTTTCGAGCAGTTTTTCGGGACGTTGTTGCATATCTTATTGTAAAAATATTTATTTATGGCTCCATTTATTCGTTTTTTATGTTTTTAGAGGTGGAATTACAATTGTTTTTCGAAAAAATCACCGTAAAAAGTTATTCTTTCAAAATTTTCCTTTTCGCTTTTGTCAACGTGGATCTGCTTACAGTTGATTTAGTGATGTCGGCTGAAGTGAATTGGGTTTTTTTTTAATTTAGAATATTTAATCCTTTTCCGTAATTTCAAACAAGAGTTACACAATATTCCTCTCTTTTTGAAAGTTTTAAACAGTCATTATAATGCTAGTATTGTAGTTTTTGTTGCTTCAAATGCACTCAATAATATTTTCAAAAGTTCTATAAATTCGCCAAAATTGGTACAACTGGCGCCAAACCAAATATTCCCGTTAGTTGTCTTTTACCTCCACATTTGCCAAACAAATGGTAGTCTTTTCTTATCAACAGCATTTTTTTCACACCGCATAAATTATTGATGGAGGACCTATAAAAACTAATATTTATTAACCCGGCATCATTCGCGTGAAAAAAACGACCTAAAGCTTTCGCGCAGGGTGTGTCACACCCAAGAGCATTTACATTGTGTTTTTACCGTAAAATTTGTATTCAAAGGTTAAAAAGGGAAGAAAAGTAGGAAATACAACATGCTTATTACATTTTTAACGCGTAAATTTAGTTTTGCTGTTCTTTTTGTAAGGGCATTCAGTGCATTGTTTATACACTCCCTTAATCGCGTCGTGAGTGAGGCCGATGTTTTCATTGGATCTTAATTTTTTTTAAAATCTGTATCTTTTTTTAACTAACATGTAGGAGTAAACTTCTTTATTCTTTAAATTTAAAAATTTTGGAATTTCTTTTTTATTTTCTCTTATTTTGTTCCAGCTATCGTTTTTTTTTTCTTCCGAAAGTTCATCTGAAAGTGGATAACTTGTATATACCAGTTATCTCCTTTAAAATTACGTTCTTTTCAAATGTTTCTGTGTCTCTACATATGAAACATTTATTTTCAACAGTGTCTCCGTTTTCTAAATCTGGATCGATTTCAGAGGAGGAATCATACTTGCTGTTATACTCTTCATTTGATTTTCCCTCATCATAACCGTGAAGAGAATTTCTTCATCCGAAAATACCGTTGTACTATATCTATTAAATACTGTTTATTGTTAAATTACTTAAACATCACATTTCTTCATCATAACTACAATAATACGCCATAGCATAAGGAAGATTTAAAACGCGTGTTCATTCATTCAGAACTGTAATGGTGATTCACGCGCAGGGTATGACATACCCGAAGAGGTGATATCCAAATATATATATATGTATATATTTAGAATTCGCCTACAAGCTAAGGCTCCTCAAAGGATATGACCTTAAAGTCAGCTCACGAGAAAATATCCATTTTCCAATAAAGGTTTAGAAGGAGCGTTGAAACATTTAGACGGTGGGTATGATACACCTTCGCCAGTAGTGCCGGGTTAATATTCTTTTATGTTTAGATTGTGTGTTGTCGGCAATAACACCAACTTTTGGCGAGTTTTGCACTGGCGAAACGGAAATGTACCAGTTTATGTAGCTGTTTTATTTTTTGTTTCTGATTGTTTCTTATACAATTTTGTGGTTTGCAACAATGCATGTTGACTACCTTTCTTGCAATGCCTAATGTTGTTACTGTACTGGGTACTTTTAAAAATATTTTCATTCCATCTGATGTAATATTTCATTTTATAACGATTCGCCTTTGCATTTCTATGAGCATCAAGAAGGCCTCTCTCTTTGAATCTTTAAGATATATCTGAGAAAGTGTTTCTTCTCCACTTTGTTTTTAAATTAATGTTGATTTTTAAAGAGTCAACAGCGAAAAGAATTTGTACATATTTTGGTAATTATCAATTGTAAGGACCTTGGGTTTGTGTGATTGCTTTTCCATATTGTCCTAAACATTGTGGGTATTATCAATCTATGGTTGGTGCTTGAGTTACAATCCATATGATGATATAACTGCACAGAAGGTTCTTGACCCAATAATTGGTAAGGCTTAAAACTTAATCCTTCCCTGAATACCAGTACTTTTCAGTGGAACTTCTTGCCTACTTCCATCTACATAGCAAGATCATTTGGTCAAAAGAGCTATTCTTATGACATTTCTTTCCTTTGAAATAGAAAAAGATTTGTGGCGGTATCTAAAATAAGCCAGTAAAACGGCCTCCGGATATGAGTGATCACTTTTGTCTTGTGATATGTTATTTGCATACGAATACATAGGTCACGGGTCCTAATACAACACATTGATGGCCTTGGCTAAAAAGAAAAACACAAATCTTCTGATGCGTCGTGGCGCCATCTACCCGCAAGAAGAGCAAGAAAAGTCGCCAGACCCACTCGACGCAGCTACCAAAAGCCGTCAGACTCACTTGACGCAACAACCAAAGTCGTCAGACTCACTTGAGGCAGCAGTAACACGCTCGCCATTGCAACAAATATCTCGTTCGTTCACCTATCCACCGACTCTAATCCAGTACAGATTATTTTATTTCTTTATCAGCAATTTCCATGCTTCCTCATAGTTGCAAAACAGTAAAAAAATCTAGCTTTGAGTGTGACAGAAAGATAAACTATTGTTCAGAAAAACTAAAAGTGTGGAGTGCTCGATATCAATTGTTAAAATTTCTTTTTAGTTCTATTCCGAAACCCTGAGTTAGTGTAAAAATGTAGTACAGAGCACCCCACGCTCTTACCACAATGACATTAATTTTCTCGTTAGTCATTTTATTCTTATCTTAAGAATTATTTTTTTATTTTTTATTTCGATTAACCACATAAAAGCGTGTTTTTTAGTTTTTCTTCGCAATAATTTATTTTTCAGTTCGATCTACAGAAAAACGTGTATTTTTAGTTTTTAAACTATCATTTATTCATTGATGGATTAATCTTAAATGCGTCATTTTTTTTAAAAATCTTGAATACCCATTGACGTCCTATCGGTGCGTCGATACGACCTGGTTTGCGAAATCTAGGATCAGCCAACTGAAGGAAATCTGGACCAGCTAAGTTTGAAATATTTCATGCGAAAGAAGGTGTTAAGTCAATGATATTTTTCACTAAAAAGAGCTCAATATTCTCTCAGACACTTGCATTAATCCAGTGACCCCTGGATCAATTCTCAGCTGTGTTTTGGTAAAATGAAGCAATGAATGATGTTTCATGCCTCAGATCCGACAAGAGAATTTAGAAAAACAGTATTTACATGCACGAGTCTTTTTTTTATTTCTATTTTCAGGAAAACTAGATAATTGTTTATATTACGGTAAGAAATTGCTGACGCGCATTTTCTCGCTTTTTTAGGATTGTAACTTAATCTTTCAATTGCCATATCTGGAAATGGGATCTTGAATTAGTTGCCAAAACTGGAAATGGTTTACGGAATTAATCGCCAAAGCTGGAAATGGTATATGGAATTAGCCGCCAAATCTGAAAATCGTTATTCCCGATCAGGACAATGGAATAAAATTACAGTATTTTCATCGGTCCTTGACAATGTGCAAAATTTCGAATTAATCTGACCTTTTAAAGTGTGTAAAAATGGAGTTCAAAGATTCCGTTTACAAGTGAAACTTATAAAACCGTGTTAAAAATAACAATCGATTCAAACAAACTGGAATTAACAGATTGCAAATATTGTAATGAAAGTTACGTATAATATTTTCCGAAGTGTGGTTTTGTTGTTGTTCTAAGCTGTTTATGATGTGATTTTATCAAAATCAAACTTTAATTCATCTATTTAAGATAGCTTTTTGGTCTGAATTAATGTCATAATTTTAACTCTGTTAGGTTCCTTCATATTTATTTTATTTCTGTTTCAGCGTTTCATATTTAAGATTTTCTGTTAATGTTTTGTTTGTTCAGTACTGTTTATGTTAATTTTATCAAAATTAGGGCATAAATTTTTGTTTTAGCTAACCCTTTAATTTAAATTAATGTTATAATTTATATTTCAGTGTCACGCAGTTTTTATTGTTTATTTTCTGAACTATTCTTTTCTTCTTTATGATTTCAGTGGACCAAAGTTATGTGATACCGTGACTCAAAAGATAGTTTTTCAGCTAAAAAATAATTTTTGAAGCTTTTGCTAACAGAATCTTAGATCACCAAAATCTTTTACGCGGTTTCTTTCTCAGAAAAAAACATTGATTTTTTTCTTTGTTTTTTGGAAAATTCTAGATCTTGCTTATTGTAACAATAAAGTAGAAATCCTAGCTAACAGTATAACAAAAAGAAAACAGTACTACAGTAGAGCGTCGTTTATCCGAATTAATTGGGACCGGACACCGTTCGGATACGCGATTGTTCGAATAACCGAATGCGATCCATGCAGTATATGATACTGAACACTATACAAATATTGAAAATCAGCCCATGCGGGAAACGTGCTTGACGAGAAAGCAAAATAGGTGCAAAATGTCGCAATTTTACCATGATTGTGGAAAATAATCACTTATTTTTCGCTATACCATTGTACACCTTCGCTTTTTCAATGCAAGGTCTCTGATTTTCTTCAGCAGCAGTAGTTGAGTAGGACAACACTCTGATTGTTGTTCGTACCACTCCATAGCTGTCTCTAACGCAGAAACGCGTTAGCATTTGTTACTTTCGTTGTTGTTGTCCTCGTCTTCATCCGTTTCATCATCGACAGGGTCGGATTCTTCTTGCACGGAAGCCACAATCTCGTCATCATTTAGCATTTGAAATCCACAGTCTTCTACATCGCATGCCATCCAGGTTTCTACATCAACAAAATTTAACAAAAGAGCACGTATACACCCCCCTTACTTGGAAACAAACTGACCTAATATTCCGCGCAGATGTTTACTAAATCACACTCAGCTGAAATCTCCTTCACCTTGTGTTTTCGCGTCCCTTTTGGTCTCACGGGAAACAAATGTTGAGCATTGCACTGTTCGAAAACGTATCCGGATTTTGGTTGGGATATTTGACGCTCCGGATAGTAAACGTTCGGATAAACGACGTTCTACTGTAAATTTAAACTAACTACTATTCACAGATTGACAATACTTGAAAAAGACTACACTCTTTATGTCAACTGGTATTAACCAGATTTTGGCATGTTTCTACATGTTGCTCTATTTGACTTCATGGTTTTGATAACCGATAAGTACTCATATTTGTTCTCATGGAAAGATAGTTAACATTATTTATCAAGATTTTCACTGAAACTATGGATGTAATTGAATGCACAACAAAATTATTTTTTTTCTTTGTTCTTTAAAATTCATTGTTAATGCAATTTCTGTTGTGTGACATCATGGTTTGATTTTATTTCTAACAGTCTGTTCTTCATATAGATTTCTTTGAAGCTTTTATGCAAACATTGTATACATTTGTTACATATGCATACTTCTTGATTACATATACATACTTCTTGAAATATACACTCAAGAGCAAAAACATTGTGACCACCTGTCAGTAACGAGTTGGCCCACCTTTGGCGCGCAACACACCTTCAACCCGCCTTGGCATGGATGCCACAAGTCCTTGGTAGATAGCCGGAGACAGATTGTAATAGATGTTTAAGCAACGCTCACTCAAATCCGAGATATTGCGAACTGGTGGTCTTTGAACTCTTAGCGGCCGTCCAATGATATCCCAAATGTGTTCTATCAGATTGAGATACGGTGAGTTAGGCGGCCAGGACATTAACTGGAATGCAGCATCATGTTCCTGGAACCACTCCAACACAATTTTAGCCTTGTGACACGGGGCGTTGTTCTGTTGGAACATTCCATTTCTAGCTGGAAAAACAGAGGCCATGTAAGAGTGCAACTAGTCCGCAATGATGTTCGGATACCCTGTAGCATTCATATTCTGCTCTACCACAAACACGGGTCCCAAAGACACCCAAGAGAACGTCCCCAAAGCATAATACCGCCCCCACCGGTCTGTGTATGACCTACTGTACATTGAGGGAGCAACTGTTCGCCTGGAAGGCGGCGTATCCTGACACGGCCATCGGCGTGATGAATGACAAACCGTGATTCATCTGACCAGGCAACTCTCTCCCACTGATTCGTGGACCAGTCGCGATGTTCCCGGGCCCAGCGCAGGTGCAGTTGGCGATGACGCTTGGTCAGCAAAGGCACACGAGAGGGACGTTTGCTGCGTAGCCCCATATCCAACAGTGTCCGCTGAACAGTGTGGTCCGATACTATTCTACTTGGCCCTGCACTGTATTGGGCTGTCAGCTGAGCCACTGTCTGGCTCCAGTTTTGCTTCACCATGCGAGACAGTCTCCGACGACCTTTTTCTTTGATAGCGTGTAGACGTCCAACACCATGTCGTCTACTGCTGGTTGCACCGTCATTCATCCACTTTGCATAAGTACTAACAACTGTAGATCGCGAACAACCCACGAGTCGTGCAGTTTCGGAAATACTTGTTCCGAGCCCTCGAGCCATTACAATCTGCCCTCTATCAAAGTCGCTTAGATCCGCAACCTTTCCCATCACACACAGAAGTGAAAGAATTATTCTTCAGACTCTCCAGCAGCAGTTAAATACCACTTCCACCTGATCACGTGCCTTCCACGTCATCCAGGCGAGTTCATTACAAAATGTAGGGGTGGTCATCATGTTTTGGCTCTTGAGTGTATATTCTATTTATAGCATTTGTGATCTAAAACTGTTTGTAGAAAAAAGATGCACCTTGATAGGATTTTCTCATATTTTTCTTTAGACTTCTTTACAATTCAGTGTTGATAGGATTTTACGTCTCATGACATCACGGTTTAACTTTGCTTCTGATAACATGTTTCTCATTTAGTTTTATGAAGATCATATGCTTTATACATATTTTACTGTCATTATATAATTCCAATTATTTCTATAGCTAATTATAATTGTATTTTCTCATTTGTTTGTTCTTTGGAACAGAATTACAATGATTTTTAATTGAAATATTGCAAATAATTATTGTTTAAACATGGTTTATTATATCTTTCAATTATGATTTTTTTTCAATGTAGGCCTGTTTTTTGTATAGTTTCTTTTCTTTATTTCTTACTAATTTCATTTTTTCATTATTGTATTACATCTAATACTTTACATTAAATGTAAAAACTTAAATACTTTTTATATGTCAGATAATATTATATCCATTCCCCATAAAATAATTTAATGCTACAGCAAATTTAATTTGTTTCTTTCAACGTTTGCCTATTTTACCTGTTTTACATATTTTTTTAAATCTTGTTCTAATTTAATTTTTTCGAGTTGGAGGCTTTCTAAAATATGTTATTTATGATAGTATTTTAATAAAACGGTTTATATCTATTTCAGATTGTTTCACTCATAGTTCCCATTCGGGAAACATGCTACTGTTATTACTTTTCTGTTATAATTTTTACTTATGTTTTCATTGATTCATTTCTATTTAGCCTTTTAGAATGTTAATTTCCTCTTTAACATTCAAATATATGTTTTTATGAAATTATTCTTTACTGTAAGGCCAAATTGCAATTAAATTAAAATTATTTATAAGGTGAAAACTCTTTAAAAAAAAAGAATAATTTTTAAATAAAGTGTCTTGTAATGGCTCTACCCTCTTTAAAAAATATAATGTTTGCTATAAAAAGCAGAATTTTATTTATTTTAAAACTTGAAAAAGCCCGTGCAACGTCCCACCACGCAGCTAGTTATATATAAATTTTTTTTCAAAAAAACTTAAAAAGTATTGTAAACCCTTAAACTAGAAATTTATACATCATCCAAATGGCTCAAACCAGAAGGATGATAAATAAGTATTTTTTAAAAATTTGAAGTGCATTTTTTTTTTGTTTTCAATGTTTCCTCAAAAAATAATACATTGCAGACAGATTTCATTAAATTTGTATTCCTATATTTAAAAAACATCATTGCAGAAAGACCAGTCAGTATTTCTTTTTATCAATAAAAATTTATTTCCATATTAGATATAAAAATAAGAATACTTATATAATCATTATTTCAAAATTCAAGCTCCACAAATTGCTTCATATATATTTTGCTGAATGTTGCATTTTTTCAATACTTATGCATTTTTTGTATGATTTGCATTTAGTTTATATACATATATATAATCTAAATTGTCCTCTAAAAACCACAGTTTAAGTATTGCAATATATGCACATTTTCAGTTTAATATATGAAATGCTAGACAAATGACACTAACTTTTTACACTTTTCAAAAAGAACCATTTTGTATATAATTGACATTGTTTTCTAATTTCATGTCTTGAAAACTTGAGGCTTGTTATTTGTTATATAGAAAACGACTTGCATCTTTTTTTACCCCATTTTAAAATTGCTGCTGACAAAATCAGTGAGAAGTGGCACTAAAATTGTGATACCTTTTGTCTTGAAAATTACTGAAAATGAAAATGGGTGACATAAATTATATAATGCAGTTAAGTAAATATTACTTAAGGAATATTAATTCTAAAATTATTGTTGAAGTGAAGTTCGCTTAAATGAAGTAGCTGAAAAAAAGTGATAGATAAGTTTGTTGAGGTATCAATGATATTGTGTATGAAATTTATATAATGAACATAAAAAATAAACTGAACTGTACTGAAAATGCTTTTGTATCCTAAGCACTGGCAGATTTATGACTAAACTTCTCACCCTATATTATGCAAAGTAAGAAGCAATGAAGTTCATAATGCATTGGAAGATTAATGTAGACTTTTGATTCAAAATGGGACAAGTGAAAACTATATTGTTTTGAAGAGTGAATTTTGTTCATACATTTAGTTAGGAATATTGATAAAAAAGAGCTGATTTGATTCTTACTCAGGTTTATAAATATAGGACTTTTGAAGATAAAAGTTTTTATTTTAAATTTATATCCAATTTCATTTTTCATAACAAAAATGTATTCAAATTTAGAAACAGTTTAATTTGTTCATTTTCAGTTCTCGTGCAATATTAAAAGTTTTTTCTTTTCTTAAATTGAAGAGAATTTTTTTAAAAAAAGCTATTCTCGCGAGTTGGTATTATAAATGTTGTTTAAAATTAGATGTGGAAATTGTATTGTTTAACTCTGTATTAGACTTTTTTTAATAAAATTCCTTTTAATATTAAGCTTCTCGTTAATTTTTCTATCCAAAATTGTAAATTGCAACCAACTTGATTTATTTCATTCAACTTTGCTTTCATAATTTATCCAAAAGAATCAAAATAATTGCTTCTTCTATAAAAATCTAATTTTTAAAAAGGAAAGAAATAGCCCTGAAAATTTTAACAGTTTGTGTTCTTTCAAGGAAAATAAGTATTTTTTCAGGGGAGTAAAATTCACAATTACAAAAAAAAAAAAATATCAATGCAATTTTTTTTATTTTTAGTTTAGATCAATTTCGCTATAGTTAATTATTTATTCAAGCTTTAAAATAGGTGGAGAAAAAATATCTCAAAACTATATACAGCAAGAAAATATCCCATTTCGAGGACAAAAGCCCACATTTTACTCTGGAATAATTATTTTTTATAAAAATATGGTGATCTGTTCAATTCCCTTTTGTCTCTCCCGGCAGCAGAGGCTAACTCTGCATGTTGGTCACTACTGGCCGCTATCAGTCCAGACCTTCCATTGGGCTCAATTTCGAACACCCCTCCATGGAGAATCAAGAACTCGTTCCTTTTCACTTTGTCCGAATCGAGTTCATCTCCTTTGGATAAGGTTAAGTAGTTCTCATTTATTTTCTTCTTCATGTCGAAGTCTGCCAGATTCACCCTATCAGCTGTAAACCTGAAAATTTTAGGAAAGGTCCTGGACTTTCCAGGAGTTGGCTTGCTTTTCAACGACCTTGCTTTTTCCTTGGGTTCATTCTGGTTATGCTTGCTCACTTTAGTCCTGGTTCCACTAGAAGCTGGACGTGGTGGTCGCCTGGATGGCCGTCGTCCACCATAGGAATCGCTGAAGGCACTTGCTGATCCACCTGAACTGTCCGGAAAAGCCTCTCTGACATATGACGGAAACCGAAATGGGGGCTGTGGCGTTGTTGTTCTGGAAATTCGAAAGATTTCCCCGAATTCCGGGAAATAGGGTAAGTCCGGGAAGTGATCGAAGACACCTCCAGCGTAGTCTGTTGGTAAATCAAAGGACGAACCTATGTCCGATGTGAAAAAATTGGACGAACTCTGGGCATCATCTGGTATTAGATCTGCATCTAACTGCTTGATCCTTTTGCCAGGGGTTTGAGAACTCGGCTCGGATTGGTTGACGGTATTTCCTTGACGGATTTCGGGATTGGTTATGAAGGATGATGATCCATGAATGAAGAGTAAGGTGAATAAAACCTGGAATCAAAGTAATGTTTTGTTATCAGATAAGCTCAATTAAAATGAGTCTTTTGATTAAATTTATATACATATAAGTTCTTATTAACATTTTTTTACATCTTATAATTTATATTAGCTTGCATTTGTCAACATTTTCTTTAGCATTTGAGAATATTTATTGCTTATTTATTGTCCCATTTCGAAGCAACTCGTGGCTATTGGTGATTGGACTCATCATTTTGAACCACTGTCGAATGAAGAGCACTCTAGATGCCGCTCTAATCTTCAAACCTCCACCCAGAGCTCACGTGATAACTGGCTTGTTACAGGTTTAACATGCTTATTAACATGCTTAAGGTATCCGACTACTCGCGACAGTTTTTTTTTTATAAAAAAAATGGAGATATGGGGATTTTTTTGTGGTTTTTAGATTTGTTTAGTACATTTTAAGAAAAATGCCAAAATTAAGAAAAGTAAAAGAAATTACATTATTATTAAAATGGGAAAAAATGGACAAAAATTTACAAAATATAACACAAACGGGGCCCATTCCGTACCGAAAAAGTTTACAGACAAATTTTCAATTTTTCATTTCTGATGTGTTGCTATGTTATTCATTCTTGAAATGACCTTCAGGATAAGAGATATTTTAATTTTTACAAAAACTAGAGCACTTTATCTTAGTAATTATATTAAATTGCTTAAAAAAACAGTGATTAATAAATCTGAAGGTTAAAACACTTCTACTATTATACAGAACATACATCAAAAAAATTTCAGTTCATTATTTTCAAAACTTTTTAAGCAATCGCTGTCCCCGTTTGATTATTTTCGAAAAAACAGATTTCCAGTAAAACGCGTTTTAAAGTATGACATCTTGTTTAAAGAGTAATGGCATCAGAGCTTTTACTAAAACACTTGTAGTTTTTGTTCTAGTGAACGGAAAATAATAAACTTGGTATTTTTATTACGCTAATAAGATGGTTTATAAAATAAAATCATAAAAAAAATCTGTCAAATTTTGCAAAATTCACAATTTTAAGGCAGTCGGATACCTTAAACCCTTTTATATGGTGAATCGTTCATAACACAAACACTCGACAGAAATAACACCGGCCATAAGCTCGCAAACATAGCCACTGACGCATTTGTAGCCTCTTTCGAAAATTTGTTAATCTTTCCGGTTAATTTATTCAATTGTTACCGCCCTGGAGCTCCGCATCAAGTAGGACTGAGTATTTTTAAAACATTGTTAACAAGATATATCAGTTTTTCCATATGTCAAATCCTCCAAGTCAAGCAAGAATTTTGATGTGTATTAAGATTTCTTACTCGAATTTGTCACTACCTTCTCAACGATTTACGACAATGTAATTAATCCTTTAGTTAAAGCAAATATGTATATTCTTTAAATTTTTCTTCAGAAGTTTTAATTAAAAAGTCAGCAATCGCGCGAGATAAGAATGCATATATTAAAAATGTATTTAATGCTTAAATTAAGAAAAATAGAGAAATTAATTTATCCTTAAGAGGTCTCAGGGGTGTTAACTTTCTCTGAGGGCTGAAAATATAAACAATATTCAAAAACATATAACTCTTTGAAATTAAAATTAAATAATTCAAATCTTTTACACATTATTTATATGGAAATAGAGCTTCAGAAAAGTGTAAAATGTTTAAAATATAATCATAATTTTAGAAATTGTATGCATATGAAAATAAGAAATATTTCGATAAGAAATATTAATTATAAGTTAAACGTTGCGCATGCTATTTTCTAAAATAGTAGCTTTAATTACTAGCAATAAGTTGATTTATAAAGTTAAATGTATCCTCATTACACCGTAGTACTTTTAAATAAATAGAATAATAAACTATATTTTTTAAAAAATAAAATTAGTATTTTCAAAATTATTTTTAAAAATTTCACAATTTTTCAAATATTTTGAAATGCAAAAAATATATTGTTCTTAAATAACTAGGGTTTAAAGAATATGATACATTTTATAATTCTATAAAGTTTTATACATCAAAGGTTACTATTTTAGACAATAGCGTGCGCAACGCAAAAATTACTTAATATTTACTACAAAATTCTTTCTTATTGCATATGCGTATAATTTTTTAAATTATGATTATATTTCAAACATTTTGTACTTTTTGAATCCATAATCTTTTGTAAATAACGTGTAAAAGATTCGAATTATTTAATTTAAATTTTAAAAAAGTATACCAGTTTGAAAATTGTTTATATTTTCACTCCAAGAGAGAAAATTAACACCGTTGAGACTCCGTAATCTTTTTATATTCACTATCGATCTGAATGAAGATTTTAACCTTATTAACTATTCAATAATTTAAAGGAATCCTTATTTTTCTTAGTCAAAAAAATAAGGAGGAAAATCTAATTTAATTTTAGTTTTTTAATTTAATATTTTCCCTCATTGTTTGTAGTTTAAGGTACCAAAAATTCGACGAAACTCATTTTTAACACACTTTTATAAGCTTCACTTGTATGTAATGGAATCTTTGAACCAATATTTTTACTGACTTTAAAAAGTCAGATTAATTCGAAATTTTTCTCACTTGTTCAGGACCGATGACAATACAACAGTTAAATAGTTTTGTTCCATTGTCCTGATTAGGATCATCAGGATTAACGATTTCCTATTTTCAGATCTCATCCCACACCTGGCGACTAATTTCAGATCCCATTTCCAGATTTGGCGACTAAGAGATTAAGTTACAACTTAGTTCGATTAACTATAAAAGGGTGTTTTTTTAGTTTTTTTAAACTGTAATTTATTTTTTAATTCTAGATATTTTTCCCACACAAAACATTTAAATTTCTTCTCTCGAAATGATTACTTGGGAGCTTTTTCTTTACTTTTAAAATCGGTATAAAATTTTGTTTTTTAAAAAAATAGTTCATCCTTTTCAGAAATAAGGCAATGGGGGGGGGGGGGTGTCTCAAAATATTTACTGTTTATCATTACTTTTTTGAATAATAACATAAAATGAATTCATTGAAGATAAATTGCTGATGCTCATACTAATTTTCTAATAAATTTCGCCTTCAACAATATTGCCAAAAAAATAGGTGAATCAGATTTTTTCCAATGATATAAATTCATAAATGAGGAGGCTAAGAGCCAGAGTGAACCAACCTACAAAAAATGACAAAACGATTTTTTTTTCTTTTTCAGTAGAACGTAAAGTCATCTATTGGTTTAAGATATAAAACAATGCCTTTTTTTAGTACCTACAAGATGGTAGCACTTTCTCGTTTGATCTCAATCTCGCGGACGACAGCTCAGGTGTCGTTCGCGTCACTTGACCATGGTTCGAAATTACGCGAACCGTCCCCAAAAGCCCTCGTGTAGCTGAACAGTTGGGATGTAAAAAATTCACTCACTCACTCAATCTCTCTGTAGCGATGCCATCTATATCAGCCAGTAACGACCTCCGGACAAGAGTGATCATTTTGGCGTAGTAGTTAAGTTACTCGTCTACGGATCCGTAGGTCCCTGGTTCTGTCCTACCGTATAAGCGCGCCACTTCATCTCTAATAAATAAAATCGCACAAAAAATAAATGAAGGTCTTTCATGACCGTAAGGTTGGTCCGCTTTGGCTTTCAGCTCCTCAAACATGAAAAGAAATTAAACTACTTTAAAATCAGTACAATCTCAACAAACATTAAAAAAATCAACCCTTTCTTAACTTGGGTTTTTTGCAAAACCAAAATTAACTGTATGTTTCTCAACGTCGCACTCAGAATCAACGTGAGGGCTCTTGGCGACGTAATTTGAATCTCGCTCAAGGGATGAAGACGAAACCTGCAGAAGCACCCCATTTTCCAAACTTCCTCACCAACGTAAGGACTTTGAACCTCGACAGATTTTATGTACATCAGCTCTTCTATACAACAAGTTTTATAGGTACCATATGATGACTCATCATATCTACCGGTGGCTGTTTTTGAAGGAAATATGATTATCATTGTCTTTTTATTCAAACACTGTTTTTTTTTAAAAAATATGTGCCATTATATATACAGTTGACTCTCACTAATTCAAACCTTCGAGATAATTCGAACCTCTCGCTAATTTGAAGTACATGCTCAGTCCCTAGAAAAACTCTTGATATTTCGAACTAAAACAATACGTTTTGGTACACTCAACGTTTCGAAGTAAAATCTGAGGCCGGCCAGAATACAACACGCTATAATTCGAAGTGATCTAATAAAACTCTCGACAATTCAAACACTTACTATCATGTTGAGTGTTGTCGCAAACAGGTTGGAGTTGTATTGTAACATGTTTTGTGTTGTATTGTCTCTGAGTGTCACCCTGTAACATAGACCCTTTAATGACTATCGAAGTTGACTCCCCGATATCTGTGACAGAAGCTAAAATGTCACTAAAGAAACTATATGTAGCTTTTTTCTTCAAAATCATGTTGATACGGACGTTTTTCAAGCTTCATTTATACAAGAAAAATCAATTGAAAAAGTTAGATTAGATGCCATAAAAAAACCAGATTTTTCGTTTAAAAAATTATGTACGGATGTATTCTTTTAATGGTTGTTTTTATATAATATATTAATGTATATTTTTATTACAGGATTTTAAACTTTTGTCTAACATTTACACTGTATAATATATACTTTTTAAAAATACTTTAAAATAATTTTATACATCTGTACAAAATTGTTGTTTTATTACATAGTTTCAAATTTAAATGCGTTAAAAAAATTTCTCTTCATGTATTAGTGGAGGTTTTTCTATTCTCTTGATAATTCGAACTCTTGATAATATTCTCGAAGTTTTTTATTGTTCCCTTCAACTTCGAATTATCGAGAGTCGACTGTATTTATAAACACTTCAAAACTTTCTATGTTGAATCATAAATGACCCATATTTTTATTTATTTTTGATCATTAACATTTTGAATTCAACAACTTGTTTTTCATTTCGAATATTCTTAAAAGTTTCTGGATCGATAAAAGATTTAATTATGACAATGCAATGATGAATTGTATATTAACTATATTGTTTTATACAATACATGGGGAAAAACTTCAATTAAAGTAATCAATTTTAAAGAGCCCAAACAAATTTAATTTCTGGTATCTCATATAAATCATCAAATACAGGAAGTAATTTAATGTCGTAATAGATTAATCATTGGTGAAATCTAGAGATTTTAGACTTGCTTGAAAAGCCTAAGAGTTTAGGTTAAGTATAGTATATGAGCTAATCGATTTAGTCATTCATCCGTCATTTAGAATACATTCTTTTTCGACTGTCAAAAACGTTTTAAAGTGTTGGTTTGTAAAATTTTTAAAAAATAAAAATTCATTACAGGAAGTGTAGAAAACTTTTTTATAAGTTTTTGCACAGTGTTTTCTTACTCTTTCAAATAAACTTCAAAAAAAAAATACTCTAATCAATCTAATCTAACAGATCACATTGATTTCAAATTACACTAGTGTCCAAAAGTTAAGCATAATTGATAATTATGTGAATAAAGAAGGAACTGCAAATCAGAATGGCGAGAAACGTGATATGCGAGTGTAAAATGGTTATAAAATAAGGAAGCAAATCGAAATAATGATGATAATTAATTTTATTATCCAAAGTAGCAGTTTGAAAGAAAACTGAGCATAGCAAGGATTCACACTTTAAAGAAAAAATGAAAGAAAACATTAAATAAAATACTGATGCTGCAGTTTCATAAGGCGTGTGGTCACCTCTGACATCCAGGCACACTGCGCAGCGATTTACCATACTTGCTATGAGATGATGAATGAGTTGTGGGCTCAAACGGTTCCAGGCTTTTTGAAGAGCTCTCTTCAGTTTGTAACGGAGCTTGGTGGGTGCGAAAGGGCTGCAATTTGTCTCCCGAGCATATCGCATACATGCTCGATAGGATTTAAATCAAGGGAGTTCGCAGGCCACGACATGCGCTGGATGTTTTCCGTTTCAAGGAAGTCATCAATCAGCACTACTCGGTGTCATGGCTCATTATCATCCATGAATATGAAGTCAGGACCAACAGCACCTCAAAACAAGCGAACATAAGGCTCAAGAACTTCGTCTCTGTATCTTTGAGCAGTCACAGACCCCGTGTCAAAAGAAATGGAGGTCTGTGCGCCCGTCCATCATGATGCCTGCCCATACCATTACTCCCCTTGATGGAAAAAGATGTATTTCCGTTATGTTTCTTTGTTCAAAACGTGTTCCACGTTCTCTCCATATCGTTACCCACCGAGAATCACTACTCAGACTAAACCGGGACTCGTCACTGAACATCACATTGGCCCACTCTCCCACACTCCAATGTTAATGTTTCAAACTCCAGTTCAAACGAGCTCGTATATGTGCAGACGTGAGGGGTATGCAAACTGCTGGTCTTCTAGCATACAGGCCAGATGATTGAGTCTCCTGTAAAAAGTTTGTCTCGAAATTCGTATACCTGTGGCGACTGTGAGCACCGAACCCAGTGTTCTGGCAGTACTGCCCCTCTGACGTCGCGCACTTATTACCAGATATCGGTCTTGGCGAGGGGTTGTTCCTCTTGGTCGACCTGATACTGGTTGTCGGGTAACATCTCCCGTTCTTTGAAACCTTTGCCACAGTCTTGAGATCACAGACTGGTCCACATTCAGAATTCGAGACACTTCGGTTTGTGATCGTGAGGATTCCAGTATTTCAACTATTCTTCCTTTCGTAAACATGTCCAATTGGCGTCTTTGTGCCCTCATTCACCGTGTTTGATGATTAACAACGTTCCTTCGTACAGCAGTTGCACGAAACTTGTCTGAACTGCCTGTGCAGCGTGAATCGGTTTCTCCGGGTTCCGACACGCGCCGGTGTTTCGCGTAGGACGTAGTCGACTGAAAAGTTTTGCTTAAACCCAATGTTTCTTCTTCACCCAATTAATATCCGCAAGAAATTTGGAATAATTTTACGAATATTTACTCCATGTTTTTCGCATTTTACGATTTATGCTTAACTTTTGGACACCAGTGTATTTGTTATCCATAAAACATACTGCACAAAAATCAGTTGAGTAGTATTACTGCATATCAATGGCGAATTTTTAGATAGAATTGGGGACCGTGGGTAGTCTAGTGGTTAGAGCATCGGACCTCAGACTGGAAGGCCTGGGTTCGATGCCCAAAGCCACCAAATACCCTCCGAGTACACACGGAGTACGGCTTGTTAAATCAGTGAGTCCGAAAGTCTTGTGGTGGGTCGCAGTAGAAACCACGGGTTCAGGGGGCTGGAGAATATTTACCTCCCCTCCAGTTCTACGCCTAAATTGTAGAGGTGGAGATAGGTGGTGTCACCATTTTTTGTGTATGAACCGAGCCAATTCGTACTGTCGCCTGCATGGTGCTCAAAGCTAAAGGCTAACGACAGGCGTACACCTGGCCCCTTGCCACGATGAATTTCATGGGCCTCGATCTGACACCGTTAGGCAGGTGCCATTAAAAACAACAACAACAGATAGAATTGTATTATTAGAATCACACGTAACATACTGCAAAGTCAAATTTCCAATTCCGATTATGCTTGTGTGTTTTAAACCTGTCCCTTTACTGTAGAGAAATATTTTATTGTGTTTTATTTACTCTGCTTATTTTCATAAAGCAATTTTCAATTAAATAATTATAAATAATTTGTTGACTATTTCGAAAAAAATTGCACTATTTGGTTCTTCTATTTGAAAAATCGAACGTAGTAACGGAATGGTCAGGACTACGAGCACGTAGTCAGTGATGTCCCGGTCCTGGTGGTAACGAACGTGTGACCGCGGTAGCCAAGTGATCAAGGTATCGGACTCGTGGCTGGCGTGTCATTACTTCGAGCCCTGTACCATTAAAGATGCGCGTATAGGGGAGCGATGCATGTTAAATCTGTCAAGAGCTCAAACGTCCTCCCGTTGGTTGGGTGTGGTAGTTAGAAGAAGGGGGGTGCCAGATCAGGTGTCATCCTCGTCATTTGACCATGGTTTGAAGTGCGACGTTAAAAAACTCTCAATCATACCATTTCGGATAACTGAGAGGTTTTAATGATGAGTGAATATTAACGTCGCTCTGTTCAGCTACTCGAGGGCCACGGATGAGGACGACACCTGAGTTGGCACCCCTCTCTCCTAACTACCACACCACACAAGGATGTTTGAACTCACGACAGATTCAACGTGCATCCCTCCCCTACACGGCGGGTCTTCAGCGGTACTAAGCTCGAACTCATGACCCGCCGACCACGAGCCCGTTACCTTGACCACAAGGCTACCGCGCCACCTGAGAGGTTTCAAAATACGAGACTTAAACTAATATGAATTTTATGATCCAGAACTTTGACGATTTAACTTTTTTCTCTCTCCGAAGTTATTTTTAATATTTCTTATTTAAAAATAGATTTTGTAGCAAATATTTTAACTGTTTAGATGAACTTAAATATTAATATGTCATTCAGTTAGAAAGAGAGAAATTATCTTTCCAATCATGCATAAAAGATTCTAATTCCGATAAAAATTTCTAATTTGATTAAATTATTATTGATTTATTCCATACCTAAAAGAACAAATTTTACTTTAAAAAATTGGATTATGCTTCGTCTTCTTACCCTATTTATCTTTTATCTTCTAATGCAGAACAATTCCAAACATTCCCATTGTGTTTACCACAATGATAACATTACCCACAACAATAATATTGACGAGATAATTTATACCCACCATAAAAAACGAAAAGAAATGGCAATTTAAAAATAACAATGTGTGTCAATGCATTGTAGGGCTTCTTCACAAGAAATCCGATAAACATCGCCAGAGGTACTCTTCAGAAGAAAAGGGAGCTTCGGGTGAAAAATGCAGCGAAACTGTGTCAATGCCAGAAAAAATTTTCGTCTCCACTACTTTTCTCCTATTTGATGACCTTGTTTCTTCCGTAGGAAACGCGTTTAATGGATGATGGCATTATACGTTACTTTCAGTTTCGCAATCGGCGACCGTAAATCAAAAGTTATGAATAGAAAATTCCCGTGTTTACCACATTGACTTGAAAGATTACCAAATTGTAAATCCTTCATTCATTTTTTAAATAGAAAATAGTATAAAAAATATAGATCATCCTTACATAAATCCTTGACCATAGATTGTGTAAAAGTGATTGATTCTATTCCATGAAATGTGACATGATTTGTTGATTTTGCTTCACATTGAACTTATGTAGCAAGTTATCGGCAATGGATTTTATATTTGTGAATCAATGCTAAATGACAAGGACGACACCCAAAAGTTGATTCGTCATCACAAATACTTTTTTCTTCGTAAAATAAAGTATTCCAACTTTCACATTGTTTAGCCGTGTAATGTAGTACATTGAGCTCCAAATACAAGATTCAATTGTAAATATTGCATTGCTGGACTCCTAAGATAGTGCATGGAAATAAATAAGATAGTTAAACAAAGTTAAGTGAGTGTTTATTTATGTTGCCACAGTATAAAGCAACACTTGGGGTGTTGTTATCAATTTACGACATGAACATACTGGAGGATGAGGCAATTTCTAGCAACTCCTTCTGCTAATGAAAATAACAAAATTCTATTCATCCAATTGCAACTTCATCAATGCCTTTTGCTCTACATAACATTGGGACAAATCATGCATCAGTTTGGAGATGACAGCAACAGAGGTATCCACTTCCCCCCCCCCCAATAAAACGCCTGCGGTGTTCTAGATCATTTTTCAAAACTTTATGCAGATTATTTCTAGTACAAAAATTGGGACACTCTGTTATTCAAAGACACCCATCCTTTTCTGGAAAGTAAGTAATATCCAGTGGCGCGTAACGGAGAATATTAGGGCCCCCCTCAGAGTTAGATTATGGGCCCAAAGCCAAATCTTACTTCGGGTCAGAGAAGGTTTAGGCCCCCTGGCATCCTGCCCCACCATGATGCGGAGGTTGCGTGGGTGTACGTTAAGCCTATTGGTGATATCGTGCATCTTATGTACAAAACAGCTGAGTGCACCAAGCCACAAACCAATTTATCCTAGCTTCTGAAACCTGGTACAAGCTTATTGAAAATTTAAACCTTTGCTGAACAATTTTTGCCGAGTGAATCAAGATGTAGATTCATCCAATACATGGGAAATAAACTGGACAAATTCGATATCAAGTTTTGGCTAGCAACTAAAGTAAAATCAAAATATTTTCAAATGACTATCTTTACTTGGTCAAGAATGAAAAGCGACCAGTTGATTTACAATTAGGGGAAGTGAATAGCCATATCATGTTTTTTTGCAACGTTCTTCTGACATATCTGAACTAAATTCTAGTACAACTTTCAAGCAATCCTCTGACACCTGAATTTCAAGTCGAGAATCCATTCTTGTGAACGTGGAAGAACTACGAATTGATGCTCTGTGCAACAGATGACTCCCCCTCCCCCATATCAGTCGAGTACAGACCCTAAAAGGAAAAACAAAATGTAATTTTCAATGTTACAAGGGGATAAATAAAACTTCTGCAAGCTGTGAGATATTCCGGAGACCAGTTCTTAGTTAAAGTGCTGCTGTCATTTTTCAAGCGTCTATATTCTTATATTTTCCCTAATGTCTAACTGCTGATCATATCGAGTACAAATTTGTATTTTTCATATTTGCAATTTTGTTTTATTATCACCTGTACCTTTGATAAATAATGCTGACTAATAAAATATATTGCTTTATATAATATCATTTATATACAGTAAAAAAAGTTTAACACAAAACTAACAAGACTGAAATATTTTTTCGTGTTGAAAAGGATATATTGCAATAAATAAATAAATAAAAACATATATCCAGCAAAAATAAGTTTATTATATAGAGTACATTTTATTTACATAGATATGTGTATATGTGAGTATTTAATAAAAATGTTTTAGCATTTACGTAATTTGCGCTCTTTTTTTAATTATTTTTGTTAAAGTAGAGTTAGCAGTACCAAAATATTTACAGATTTCCGATTTTGTCTTCTGTTGTTTTGATCTACACACACACATAGCCTGAAGAAACTCCATCATCATTTTAAGCCAAATAGTTCTTTGCCATTTTGCTCTCAACAAAATTCTTCTAAAATAGAACAAATAATGCGAACCAAACTCACTGGTTTTTGCTTCCAATGGAACGTCAACCGAATTTCAACACCGAGAGATGAGATATTTTCGTGTGGCGTTTATAGGTACGAAAGGTGTGAAAGTATAGCTTAGATAAACACAATTGTTTCGTGTCACAGGCTATTCCGAAGGTATTTCAAACACAAGTTAGCCTCCTTTCTACGAAACAGATGAAACCACTTGTCTTTCATTTCACACCCATCTTAAATTTAACCTATGCGGCTTGTGTTTTCCGTTGTTTGTTCATTTTCAGAAAGGAAATCTTTTCGTGTTAAGTGAAAAAAATGCATGAAAATATATAGTACTTTGTCAGGACCGTTGCATTATTTCGTGTTAACCGGTATTTCGTCTTAAGCGTTTTCGCGAAAACGTATTTCACTGTACTCATTTTTAAAAAAATCAATAAGTTAGGGGGGAAACCGAACAATAAAAATAAAATAAATGAATAACAAAATTGTGAAAAATCTTTAAAAAAAATCTTATATAATGTAATTTCAACTTAATTTGTCAACAAAAATATTATTTACTTTCATTGGGCTTGAGTTTCTAAAAGGGTCAAATTGATCCTCATAAACGGTTTAAGGCAGTGCTTCTCAAACTTTCTATACTTACGGCCCAATTTTCAATCATAATTTTCATCGCTCCCCCCCCCCCTCCTTGCAATAAGAATGTATTGAATTCAATAATACTATACTTTGACATAAAGCTACAAAACGACTTTAATTTTATCCACATTCAAATTATAAAGATATGCATTAAATTTTGTATATTATTTTATGACACATGCCATAGAATCACTGGTAATTTTAAAATTTATTATTAATTTAGAACTGTTAAATTAATTATGAAACACATTATACAGTACTAATCAGTGCAAATATGTTCTTTATTTTTTAAAATGTCAAAATGTATTTTGTTTTGCTTCCTTTTAGTAAATTCATATATTTTTTTTAAATAATGCTTTGTTTTCTTTTCGATATACTCGCGCCCCCCTTGTAGGGATATCATGCCCTCCTAGGGAGGCACGCCCTTTAAAATCCGACAATTCCAGTGTTAATATTTCCAAATATATCGCCTTCCTTGTTTTAAATCTTACACACGGAATCGACGATATAAGCCTCAAGCCATCGTGTTCTGCTTATCATTTTTAATATTTCAACTGACCTTCTTATCGAGTTTCGTTCCATCTGTTCATCGTCTCAATCCAACGCTCGTCCTTTTGCGTTTCTGGTCAAGGCAGAAAGAAAAATAGTGTCCACTTCCACGCTTAGCCGCTCTCCTGCGGAAAAAAAAAAGTTCACCCAAAACGGGTCTTCCAGAGAAACGGATGGATTGCTCAATAAATAGATCTTACGGGAACTGGAACATCCGTTTTAGCGATGTTTTCACTGAATGGCGGGATTTCTTAAGAAAGAATCGTTAATGATTGTTTTGTGAGAAGCTAGTGGTGGGTAATTCCGAATCTTTGTTATGTAGAGAGAGTGTGAGATTTTATTATTAAATAGAAAAGAATTGATCATTAAGGGATGGAATGATGTATAGTAGATTCAAGGTGAGTATTTGTCAAGGAAATAAAAAGCTTTACCTTGAGAAGCACTGATAATTTATTGCTATTTGTTTGTAGTGTATCAATTTTAATTTTTATGTATTCGGCAATTAAAGGGGCGTTTAAGTTTCATTAATAAAAACGCAGAATTCTACTGCAAAGTTCTTTTAACATTTTTTCCAGAATGATTGTTAAGGTACCCAGGTGCGACAACTTCTTTTTAAAACATGGAGATATGGGGATATTTTTGTTGTTTAGTACATTTTAAGAAAAATATGCTAAAATTAAGAACAGAAAATCGTCAGTCGGTACTGGGAGGCTCGGCGTCAAATGATCAAGAAGCCAAGCACGAGCGTTGGATAAATACAAAAAAAAAAAAAAATTATTTTTACTAAAATGGGAAAAAATGTGGGTAAAGAATGACAAAAAAATAACATAAACGCGGCCCATTCTGTACCAAAAGTTTATGAACAGATTATCAATTTTTCAATTCTGATGTGTTGCTATGTTATTCATTTTTGAAATGACTTTCAGGATAAGAGATATTTTAAGTTTTACAAAAACTAGAGCACTTTATCTTTGTTATTATATGAAATTTCTTTAAAAAACAGTAATTATATTCACATAAGGGCTTGTAAATTTTGTAATAAAACAATGATTGGTACATCTGAAGGTTAAAACACTTCTACTGTTATACAAAACGTACACAAAAAATATCAGTTAATTATATTCAAAACTTTTTGTGCAATCACTGGCCCCGTTTGAGAATTTCAAAAAACACACACATTTCGAGTAAAACGCGTTTTAAAAAGTATGACATCTCGCTTAAAGTAATGGCATCTGCTTTCGCTAAAACACTTGTAGTTTCTGTTCTAGCAAACGGAAAATAATAAACTTTGTATTTTTGTAAAGCTAATAAGATGACCTATAAAATAAAATTTGTCAACTTTTGGCAAAATTCTCAATTTTAGGTTAGTCGGATACCTTATTTCATTCATAGCATAATTTTCAGTTACTTATCCAAAACATCGAAATACGTCTCAAAAATTTCAGAAATGTCCATATTTTAAATGAAGGCCTTAAAGTCTTTGGTTGCTTTGATTTGTTTGTTTATCAAAATCGAACTTCGTAGCAACATGCGGCGTTGTCGAGCGAACGGGCTCGGTACCCAGTGGCATTGAAGACCCACCTTGTAGAGGGGCTGAAAGACTTCAAATCTATCGAGGCTTTAAGTCTTCCCTTTGACGTAGTGTGGAAGTTTGGAGAGAAGAAGATCAGCTCTGGTATCGTCATTTGATCGTGGTTCAGATTACCAGGTCCGTCGCCAATAATCCTCGTGCTGCTTCAGAATGAGACGTAAATTAAAATCAAATCGAAGCAACACAAGGACATCGCAGGAGTGATAGACCCGGTAATATTGAAACTTGGTCAAATGACAAGGTCGAAACCTGAGCTGGCATCCCACACAGCACCAAACTTCTAGCACACAAGTAATATAAAAAAATTTTAAGTCACACACACACAATTCCTACTTTGAATGGATGAATAGAAAATACTTTACTAACGATTGAAAATTTGAACAAGATATATATAACAATAGGGAGAGAATGAACTAATAGTAGGAATTGAAAAAAGAGCATGATTTGTCTGCATTGTTGTAACAATGCACACCCAGTTTGGTTAGTTTGGCTGAAAAACCGGTTTTCGACGCCAACTTTTGTCAATGTTTCAACAGTTACATTATTACAACAATGGAGTCGAGTTAGCGTTAAAACCGGTAATTACTTTAATTAATGGATTAATATTTGAAAAAATTGTATTAGCATCAAGTGATCCATTGCAAGTTTAAAAAAATTTATTTGAACTTGAATGTGGATGAATAGAAAGTCTTTTATTAACGGTTGAAAATTTGAACAAGATATACATTTATATAAATAAATAAACAAATATAGGGAAGAGTGAGCTGATAGTAGGAATTAAAAAATAGAACACATAAAATGTTGTGGTAACCTAAAGGAAAACACGCGAAATACGAAATTTTACGTCCTTTAATTTTCATAATCATTGACATTAAGAGTGACGAAATCTGAACTATATTTTATAAGCTTCAAGATTTGATTCAATCTTTTTGCTTTCGCGTATTTATAAAAACAATTCTCTCAATATGCTTCCGTATTTTTTTCTTCTACTTAAAGAAGAAATCATAAACAGAAATCAGAACTTCTGTAATTATTTTTATCCTAATAGCTATTTCATAGAAATCCTGAGAAATAAGTTAAGGTTTAGAAACCCAATTTATTTTTCTTACAGTCATGCTTCATTCTTCCAGTTATTTATTGAGTTTAAACTGACACAACCCTGTCTTTATTATATATAATCAAATATCTTTTCTCACTGCAAAGGTTAGGAAATTATATTTATCATTTCGAGATAATTATATGATTGAACTGGAAATGTACAAATCCGCTCCCCCTCCAAATGTAAACCAACTTCAATATTCCCTTTACATGACCAGAAGTGCTCAATCATTAAATCAACGGCGCGCTAAATCGTATTTTGTCTTTTTTTATTGTTAGAAGTACGCATGAGTAAATAAAATACTATTTGAAATTCTCCTGTTCTGGTTTTTTTCTGTTGTAAAAATAATTAGTCAGATGGATTACAAAATTCATCATATTAAATGAGCTCGTGATACAGGAGAAAATTTCGCCGAAAAAGATGTTTTAGGGGTGAAGAAAATACGAATTGTGTGATATATCGAATTATTCAGAGTGTATTTTTAATGGCGCGGAAGTAGTTTATCAAAAGCATAAAAATAATGTGCGGAAAAACTGTGAGTAATATATTGTGAAATTGATATTTCCATGAATATACACTCATGTCCATAAATTAAGGATAATGAAGTTCAGGCAAAGAAAGAGACAGAAGCAAAACAAATTTGACTTATTTGTAAAGTCTATTTATTAAACAAAAGGTAAAGAGCAAAAAAAAGATGCTATATGTTTGACATAATTAATAAAAATTGCGATTTTTACTCCCTGGAGCAAATTTCAAAAAAGAACCTATCTACAAAAGCAGTATAACAGGGTTAGTATGATGGTTAATACGGAGTATGTCTAACGGGCAATGCAATGCAGGCATTACAACGACTACGCATGCTGAGTATCAAATTATCAATCTGATCTTGGGGAATATTACACCACTCATCAAGCAATGCCCTCCGAAGTTCCGGTAGACAGGTGGGAGGGGGTTGACGGGCTGCAATTCGTCGGCCAACATGCTCTATTGGATTCAAGTCCGGTGAGTATGCTGGCCAATCCATACGGTTGATATCTTCCGATTGAAGGCATTCGTCTACAATGTTTGCACGGTGAGGACGGGCGTTGTCATCCATAAACAGAAATTCAGCACCCATGGCACCCCGAAACAAACGTACATGTTGTTCCAGAATGACATCCCGATAGATGTGGCCTGTCATCGTTACACTCTGAACATGCAGGTCAGTTCTGGAACCAAGAATAATTCCTCCCAAACGAGCATCCTGCACCACCGTAACGGTGTCGTTTAATGGTGTTCTCTTGGTGGTAACGGGTACCTGGCGCTCTCCATATGAAATTCCGGCGAGAATCAGACTGCAAACTAAACCTGGACTCGTCGAAAACATCACACAAGACCACTGTTGCGGTGTCCACAATGCTGCTCCTACTCCAGGTTAATCGCAGGTGACAGTGAGTTGCGGTAAGGGGAACACATCTGACAGGCCTACGAGCATATCGACCAATGTGCCCTAAGCGTCTGTACACGGTCTGCCTTGAAACTGTCGTACCGGTAGCTGAAGAGAGCTGACGAGATAGGTCTGATGCTGTGCTCCGTCTGTTTCTTTTGGCAGTAACTGCCAAATACCGGTCTTCATTCGGCGTTGTAACTCGGGGCGACCTGTGCTGTAACATCTACTCACATTACCATCATCTTGGAATCGTTGCCAAAGCCTGGAGATGACACTCTGGGCGATTCCAAGTTCCTCGGATACTTCCAGCTGGGAACGTCCACATTCCAGTCGCCGATAATTCTACCACGTAAAAAATCATCCAAA
>BMAO01019767.1:0-123216 GCA_019973975.1 Trichonephila clavata | reverse complement strand
TTAAAAACTAAATTATTCAAACAATTTGTTATAAAGTATATTATGTTATTTTTCAAGTATTCATTTTGACCCAAAATTTGAAAAGTGACACCACTAATCATATTGGTCATAATTGGCTTTTGAAATTTTAAGTTTGATTCTGGATATATTAAACATTTCAAATTCAATAAGGTTAATTATTTTATGCCGTTTAATTTTATATCGAAGTTTTCTCATTTAAACAGCATTAAACTAAATTCAGTAAATGAAATTAAAATGCAGTTTTAAAATTAATATCTACAGTTCCAGATATTTTGTTTCAGATCAATAATTAAGAATCATTTTATGATTTATTTCAGAAAACCCATTTCTTAATTCTCTAAATCATTATTAATGTTTTGAGTCAATGCATAAAAGTGTGCCTAAAATGCCATTGCCCTCAAAAATAAGGAAAAAATTAGATTGATGTGTGTAACGGGTCTATTTGTGTTCTTCTTACGAATAATCATCTTGGGGAAAAATGGATCTTTAAAATTTATTCTATTGAAAACCTTCCTCCGAAGAAGAAGATGTGATTTTGTCAATTAATATGTATATAGATTAAATTTTCAAGTTAAGTTAGAGAGATGTTAGATTGCTAACGGATAGCAATGATTGATTAGCGTGAAGTGAACTTCGTTACTTGTTTGATTAATATTAAGATTGACGATTTGGTCAATTATGCGTTAAATTTTGGATTAGAACGAATTGAATTAGAAGACGTATTGCCTAGACGTAAGGGATCCAATTTACTGCTAATTCTCCTAGTATCGCGTTTACTCCACGATTGCTTCATATATTTAGTAATTGGTGCATTTCTTAGTTTTGGTTGTTGAATTTGTGTCGTAATTGAGAATTGCTAAAAAACAGAATTTGTATTGACTATGGCTAATTTTCCTTCCAACCCTCTCACACTAAGGGATAACACGGGCAATCCCTTACAGTTGATAAAATGTAAATACAAATTAAATTCGTACCTTTGCTTTTTCAATTTAATTAAATAGCATCTTTATGAATTTTCAAGCTTCAGATGACTAATTTTTCATTTTTTGACATTTAGCAACAATTTATTATGACCAACTTTTATAAATCTTTAATGAACTTTAACTCAACGTGACAACTATACTCATTGAAAATTTTGAAATGTTATGTGAAAGAGCTAATTCTTACAAATGTAATAAACATCGGTTAACACACGCAAATTTGAAATGTATTTCCTTGAGCAGAAAACAGTAAATATTCTCTTATTAGGAACATTTCAAATTGTTAATAATACTTATAAATATTTATGCTATTCTCATTCTATATCATATTTTTATTTCTAAGAATATAATCAAATTCTTAGGAGTTGGACGAGGTGAAACCAACAAAAATGAAAAAAAAAAGCTTTTGATTAGAGAACAATTGCACACTGAAGTGAAAAAGATGTTTATGCATCAAAAGAAACGATACATACAGATAAAATTAAATTTTTGTGAGTTATAGTAGGCATCATATTTGCGTCATTTACAAATTGAGTCTAAAAATTATAACAAATAAAGCTTACATTATTATGGTATTATATATGATCTCCGACCTCTCACATACTTCATATCGATTATTCATGTTTAAATAAGATTATCAATCACCGAAAGGCATTTTCTCCGGTGCAGTTTCCAACTCTCTGTAACAGGTTGATTAATTTAAATATGCAGGGGAAAAAACATCCATGGTCATTCAAAAATTAAAAAAATTTACGTTTATCATAAGAGTTTTATTATACGAAAAATTCCCTCGCTCAGCAGGTATTCGTAATGATATAGAATCAATGGAAACGGGAATAATCATCCATAAGAAGGAAATCAGAACTAACTGCCAGTGTAATCTGTCAATGAATCTAGGTTTTTATCTCAACTCTGGGCACAACCGTCATAGAACCACATTTAAATTTGTATACCTCGGTGTGAAAATCCATTGAAATTTCCTTTTTATGTCATAACCCTACCACCTCTGAAGGAGTGATATTCAACGATGAAAAATGTTAACGTTCTTCGTCTGATACCTGTGCCTTGGTTTTCCCATATTCTTTCATTTTTATCATCTGATTTCAGAGAGAAAACCTGAACTCTTCCAATACTAGTGTGTCACAGATCCAAGGTTACGGGTGTGAGAGGGTTCGAATAAAAAGCATACATGATTATAAAACAACTACTTTTATTTAATCTTTTGCACTTTACGAAATACAATTTTATAACACAACTCTGGGATCAACATGAAATCCTAACCCGTAATCAGAAAACTAAATTATGGAAGGCGCTTATCTGGAGTGGCATCCTTGTATGGTCCTTCTTGGAGCCATATAGAATGGTCAGCTCCAAGGTATGTTACTTAACCACTTCCTGATGGATTCTCCGCCGAATGTTATTCTTAAGATGCGCGACCACCAATCGCTGTTTACGTTTACAAACACTTGGAATTCAGCTTATCGATCAACGCTTAACCATTAACGCGCATACTCAATGACTGGCACATAAATGGTACTTACATTTGCATAAAATTAAGTTATCTTTACGGAAAGTGGTTTCTTAAACTAAAATCACAGTTAAAGAATATTTTCCCCAAGAGGATTAGTAGAAGACCCGAATAGAACCCATCACAAAGGTATAAAACAAATTTAAGCCAGTATAATTGAAATGTTCAATATTATCATTATATTCTTGATATTATGGTCTGAATGTTTAGTAACACAGAAATAAGTTCATGAAGAGATATTGGCGCACAGTACTACCTATCAAATAATTTTGTAACTATGGGTGCAGCAGTTTTGGAGGTCGTTCGTCGATTCCTTAGACTATTACAGCAATATACCAATCATAAGAGGAGTTTTTTAACCCTTGAATGATCGGCACAGGTCTTCGCTTAAAAATTTGACTTATTTGGAGAGTTCCATGTTCGAGAAATCGCAAATTATGAACGTCAGAGGAAAACAAGGCAAATTTGGCTATCTAGTTCCAATGCGTCTAAAAGTACACCAGCATTACTGTCTTCCATTAATCTTCTTTCAACCGTGGTTCAAGTTCTAAAAAGCTTACAAGCTTTTAAGTGCTCTTCTTCATATCCTTCAAAATACTGGCTTTTTCAAAGACAGCTGAATCCGCACATGTCCTGGTAGTCAGTCGTCAGCCAAGAACGGCTATAGCATTGGATATTTACATACTATCATCTACATTAGGAGTAATTTTCAGCTGTAAAAGTAAATTAATATTAAATGCTTAATTGTGATGAAGGCCACTGTGTTCGTATTAAAGGGCGTTAGTAAAATTTTAAAGCCTATCAGAATTATTTTACTGTACATGACGTAATAAATTAATTACTTTTGTCAAATATATAATATGTTTCCTTTATATTAAAAAAATTACTTTATGAGGCTTATAAATTTTTATTTTAAGTCAATTTATTACAAATTAAGAAACTATAACAACTAAAGGTACTTATATGTATTATCGCAACAATCGCCAAATTTATTAATAACTCGCCGAGTTTGCAACCACGATTTCCTATATGCAGAACGCGCTGAATTGGCAACCATGTGTTTCGTTTCATATAATGTCGCCAATAGGATGCGATAATACGTAAGTATCCAACTAAATGATGTGTTTATGCATTTATGTAACGTAGTTTGATGGCATGAGAAAACTATATTAAGTTATTCTTATTTAAACAAGCAATCACAGAAGATGGCAATTTAAAAAATATAATCTACTTCATAAGTAAAAACCTTCATTTCATGTTTTGCATCTAAATTTTCGAAATCAGTTATAAATTTTCGAACACATTGTATATATACTTATTATATTCTTATTCAAAGCAAAGTGATTCATTTATATATTACTTTTACTATTAATGATCTATAAGCAATTTTTCAAGCTACACAATTCACAAATCCCATCAAAAACATTTCAATAGTTTTTTCTCTTCGAAAACCTTCAAATGAATTGATGAATATTTGTTCATAAGTACAATGCTTTTAAGAGGAGGTATATTATCTATCTTACTTTACCATGAATATACCATTTTAGACTAATTTCATTTTTATTCTTTCATGCTTTGGAATATTTTGTATGACAAACATTCTTAATATATGACCAGAATTTTTATTTAAAGGAGAAATAATGACAAATATAAAAATAATATTGAATATTTATTAGAAATTATCAACTCTGATTAGTTTTTTAATCTAGACAGGTGCCAAATAATCATATAGAATTATTTTAATAAATATATTGTAAATGCATGTATATTAAAAACGCAATTTTAAGAAATGCAAAATATTTTATATGTTTGGAATATATGTATTATTTGTGGGAAACATTTGAGTAAATATATGGAACTTTTCTGAACAAATACAGGCTCTATTTATGAACACAAATACGATTATTTGAAATTTATTACTACGTACTTTTTAATGTACTTACTTACATTTTCATGAATTTTTGACACACGAGATCAAGCCATTTGAAAACTGTGAAAAGGATAAATTGTTTCTGTTTTACTGTTTTGTTTTATTAGATTTATGAAACTTATATAATATATCAAATACAGGGAATAGTAAATAATAAGAATAAAGAACATAACAAGAAATAACAAAAGAAAAATATAAAAGAAAAACATGAAGATCGAATCAATAAAAAAAAGTACAAAATAGAGTCTAGCGAGTCAATAAGCAATTTCGGACTTAGGACTGAATAAGTGGTGTTAAACTAGTTTGAAGGCACCATCCTTCCCCCTTTGCAACTCGGTATAAAAAAACCCCCAATAAATAAATAAATAAATAGAAATTCAAAATAAATAAAAACTCACTGAAAGTATGAGAAAGCAATCGACTACTTTTTTGCAACAAATTCTTCTAAAGTCGTAAAGCGGAAAACTACAAAAAGTAATAACCTAAGAAAAGGATACTTCAAAAAAGAATTTTACTCATAGAGCTTTTTCCAAGAGAGCCAAGAGTCTTGAAATTAATAATTATCATATTCTTTAAAAATTATCACTTTTCAAGGATAAAAAATAAAATTTGACTAACCTTGTTCTTTTATATACTACTTGTTCCGAATCTTTTTGAATGGAAAGTCTCTAATAATAATAAAACTTATATTCAATATGTACTTTTAATGTTTTATCTTAAAACAATCATTAGAGATTAATATCAATTTAATAGAATTGTGTGTAATGTATTTGAGATTTAATTTTTGTGAAAAGAAAATAATGTTAGAGAATGAAAATTTTCCTTACTATTCTTAAATATATAAAGCTTGAATATAGGTAATGCATGCATTAAGATACGTCCCAGAAAAAAATGACTTTTTCTTCACCGGAAGTTTTCTTTCAGTATTCTTTACCGACATTATGGTCTCTAGATTCAACTTATTGGTCTAATTACTCTGATTGATCACTTCTTCGACTTCAGAAAAGAAATGTGATGCTTTGGCATTTCGTGACATTTCTCTTTCTCGTTCTAGATGGTCTAAAGAAAGGTTATTTTTCTTAACTGACAGCAAGAAGACCAACAAAATACCATTTAATCATGGAGCATGATAAACTTTAAATAGGAGAAAAAATTCTAGAAAATTGTAAAACACTCATCAAATCAAGGATTTTTCAATGTGCACATACTTCATAAAGGAATTCGAGAAGAAAAGAAAAATAGAGTTTAATATTTGATCTCTCTCTTGTGTTGTATTTATATAATAATAACATTCTTCTATTATTAGTTTACAACGACTCAATATATATATATATACTAGCTGGTACACCCGTTCTTCGCGCGTACGGGTGAATTGAAAAATTAAGCAATACTGATTGAAGGATAAATAAGTTTTGTTTTTACTGAGTAAATTATACTTGAATTGCAAATTAAACAACAACAACAACAAAAAGAAGCTTTTTGCATATTTTAACTGAACAACAACAACCCCCCTCCCCACATTTCATCAATTTTAAGTCTGAAGGTCTAATAGCTGACAAAAAGGATTTTTTTTAAATATTTATAATACCCTGTAATTCTATTGTGGGTCGATTTTTGAAAACACCTTCCTAAGCTAATCTAACGCATTGTTACAAAATTTGAGTAATGAACGCTTAAAATAGTGTACATAATTTATATCTGGACGTGCAATACGTTAATACTACTTTCTGTTGTAGTTATTTTATGTTAAAATTATAATATTCGCAAGCAACGCCGTTCCTTACATTACAATGGCGATTCAATGGAAACATAGCAAAATGTTGGTGATAGAGCCAAGTTGGCATCATTTTTGGCGACCACGTTGGTAACTTAGCGATTGATTGAACGATGCATAAGTTGCTTTGCTGTAGCGTCACCTGGTGGGGAGCTGCAACAAAGAGGATAGCACAAAACTCTTCTCCACAAAAATACATATACATGCAAATTTCCATTGTGATCGGTTGAGCAGTGTTGGATTGAAGCGATTTCATACATACAAATATCCATTTATTGTAATATATATATTACTAATGGGTATAATACATATATAACGAAGTCTGGGAAGACTTTACAATCCCTTCTTCAAAATACTATCGATAGCTTTCAACACACAGCAATAATTAAAAATAGCTTAGAGATTATTAGAGTCAAGAAGGATATGACAGTTTTTTCCTTGCACGGCTTTGACTTCGAGGACCTTTTTAATTCTATTGATATAGATTAGATGATTAGAGTTCTACATTTAATTTATGATAAATATGAATTGCATAATTCATGAAAAAGGAAAAATTTGATATCCTGTTTAATATTGTTTTACAAGAAAATTTCATAGCATTTGATCAAAATCTTTTTAAGCAGATCAGAGGATTACCTCAGGGTGGTCCTGCCATTAATAGTTTAGCTAACCTATATTTACATTTTTTTGAAATTGATCATATTTTTGATGAATCTTTCTTACTATACCGTTATATAGATGATATAATAATTTTTGGTAAAAATAGTGAATTCAAACCAAATATTATGTTCTACCCTGACAATCTCAACCTTCTTAAAACTAATTTTAACTCTAATATGGTTGAATTCCTAGATTTAGACTTGCATCTTATTGACAATAGAGTAGTCTGTAACATTTATGACAAAAGAGATTCTTTTAGTTTCCATGTAATTAAAATTCCTGTATGGAAAAGCAATTTGCATCTATCAATTTACAGAAATATTGTTTTGAATTTTTTACTTAGGAATGATAACTTAACTACCAACAAAATAGATAAATTTAATAATATCAAGAAATTCTTCCAATGCTTCTTAGATCATGACTATCCTTTCAACTTCTTAAGAACATATATTCATCACAAATACATTAATCGTCTTGCTATTTCTGATTTCAAAACCACCATACAACAATAGGATTTCAAAGTCAGCATTTTAGTGGTTTTGCTGTGAAGATTCTGTTTTAACACTCTTCACACAGTTTATTTTTTTCCACAACCCTTCTTAAAAATCTTATAAAATGAAAAATTTCTACATTTTTAGCAACTAAACCAAATTTCTACATTTTGACAACCAACCAATTTTCTACATTTGTGACAACCAACCAAGTTATAGCCTACCAAATTTGAATGTAATCTTTCTTGGTGTCTTCCTTACAAGCTGGTATAAAGGATGCGTTTAAGTGCAATTTAGATTTTTATCACAACATATAAAAGCTTTCCATCGGTTTCAAGAGTGTTGGATCTCCTGGAATAAGCTCTGTGAGCAGAAGTTTTAAATCTTTTTGAAGAATCCTTTTACTGGTAATTCTTTTGATATTTTTTCTGCTTAAGCATTTTGGGAGAATTTTTTGCTTAATAGTAGTCGGTTGTTCTTTCATATTTCTATGAGATTTTTTTATACTTTGGATTTTTTATACTTTGGATTTTTTTTTATACTTTGGATTTTTTTTATACTTAGAATTTTTATACTTTAAATTTCTATTTATTTTATTTTGGTCTTTCCTACGAGTTGCAAAGGGGAAGGTTGGCGCCTTCAAACTAGTTTAACCCCACTTATTCGGTTCTAAGTCCGAAATTGCATTTTGACTCGCTAGGTTCTTATTTGTATTTCATTAGATTTTGATCTTAATTTTTTTTCCTGTTATGTTCTATATTTTAATATAAATTTCTTCCATATATATATGTATATATATATATATATATATTCCCATATGAAGCATGCTCGACTAATGCTGGAATATGTAAAGCACTCATATGCACTGTCTTTCTACGAGTAAATTGTAGACATAATGGGGAAAAACAGCTAATTTGTCAGATTCCGATAGAAATTAAATCGTTAAGGCTCGGTACCGGGGAAAATCGATTTCAGAAATAGCATGTTTTGTGAGCTATTCACATGCAGTCACTGTGAGTACTTATCCAAAGTGATGTAATAATGGTAAAATGATGGGTTGCCAGGCAGTGGTTTGTCTGCCATGGCCCATTCATTTCTGAGAAGAGAGGCTGTTGCACATTACTGTTCATGACCTGAGGGCTAAAAGTAATTGATATCACCAACAGTTACAACAGTGGAGATCCGGGAAGTGACTCTCAAAACTCAGTGCCACTTACACTGTTGCGTATGGTCCTACGTAGCTGGTACCCAAATCAAGTATCTGCGATGAGAGACGTCATTGCCATAGGAAAATGGAAGAAAGTTGCCTGGTCCAAAAATTCACGTTAACGGGCGAGTACCAATACGTCGAGTTTTCTTGCTCCTAGGTACACAGATAACAAAGTAGTTGTGGCGATATCATGGTGCGGCAATTTGTTCATGGAAAACATTAGAACTAATCACCCTCATAGAACAATCCCTGATAAATGGAAACTATATGAACAGAATTGCAGAGCTAATGTACCTCCTCATGTCAACCAAGAAGACAATGTGTCCCATGTGTTTACCACCTGTATAATGCCCCGTGTCATAAGAGCTTAATCGTCAGGCAGTCACTTGAAGAACATTCTGTTCTCCACATCCGCCTGATATGAATCCAAATGAGCATTTGTGGATCTACATGGAAAACTGAATTCGTATTATCACGCTAACAACTCGCTATGTGCAAGAATTGCAAAACCAGCCGAAAAGTGCCTGGTACCAAGTTCCTCAGAATATCTCTCAGCAGCTTATACAGTCAATGCCTCGGCTGATATTGGTGGTTTCGAGTACAAAAGGTAGACCAACTTCATATAAAGCAGAAACAGGTGGTTATAAGGTAATAGATCTTCTCTCACTCTGTATATATCTATATATACATGTGCGTGTGTGTGTTCATGTCTTGATGGTTTTTATGATGACATCCTGGTGGATGATATGAAATATTGTTTTCTTGAGAAGGGAATTGTTAATTGTGTTTTCCCATTATTGTAATCATGTTCACGTTCAATACATCTCTTGATACTCCAAGCCATAATTGTGCAGTGTGTGAGAACTTGCACTCCCTGTACATTAAATATCGGCAGAGAAACAAAGCAGAAACAAAGAAATGGGTTCAAAGGTTTTAAAGCTTCCTTAATACAAAGGAACTCACTGATTTCTGCTAACTCAGCAAAAAGTTCAAAATCGAAATAATTTATTGGGAGAAGTGTTATTGGATTTGGCTGAGTGTTAAATAAAATTTAAGGCCTTGTTGATTACCTTATTATATATGATAACAATAATCCGCAGTTAAATAGTACTTCGCGTAATACTTTTATTTAGTTTTGATAGCAATTTTTTTAATTAGACATTCAAGCTTAAGATATAACTATCTTGTAGTATCTTTATTTTTTGATGAATTTATTATTTTGAAGAGGATTATTTCGTTTTCGTATAAAATACAAAAACGAAATCCATAAAAAAAATTAAAATTTAATTTGTTTAAAATGGCTTGATGGTCAAAGATTATTTAAAGCGTCGTGTTGTATGAAAATTCAGTTTTAATTATTATTTAATTTTAAATGCTTATATAGTTATACTGAAAAAGTTCGATTAAGAAACATGACATTTGGAGCAGCAATCTGTTCAAAATATTGATTTTCTAAGTAATGCATATTGATTAAACACTTTACATGCTTTACTTACATTTACTAACAAGATAGTATCTGTGTTCATGCTTGTAGAAATTTAAGAGTTCTTTTAGTTGGCTAGAATTTTAATTAATTAAATTATTCAAATATTTAAATTGAGCTTGACTGATTATTTTCTAAGCGCAATTGCAATTACTGAAGGTAATTGCTTTCAGATAAATTTCATGTTAAAATGATTCCCGTGGAAACGTCATTTTTATTTTATCAAATATCCGAAGTTTTAAAATTTTTCATTTAATTAAAGATTAAGCATGGTATGAATAGAAAAAAAATATATCCTATTAATCAGCCATTAAAATATTCAAAGAAATTTATTTCTAAGTACTTTGAGGAAAAACTGCTTAAAGATTTGCAAAGTTGAATTTCCTTACATTTTTTTAAAAAATTATATTATTTTTAAGATATGAAAAATTGTGAATGTATTGAGTTGAATATTTTATTTATACCGGGATTTTCTAGTAATGTTGTCTAAATAACCAAATTAAAAAAGAAAAGTACATCAAATACACAAATTAGTACAATAAACCAATTTCGGTCTGTTGATATCTTATGAAATTTGTTCAATCAAATTTTGTTTTTTGTGTGACCCATTTTCAGAAGCTCTACTATATTTACGTTATTAAGATGAATTTTTGTTTCGTATTATTTTAAAAATTATAAGAAAAGTTGCCTTTGAAGATTTGCAGAACTAATTATAAAAAGTATGTGAAAAGGTAGAATGTTTGTGAAATTTATACTATAAAATATTTCTTATTTGACATCAGAAACTTTAAATAGAGTATATAATAAATATCCATAAATATTGCAATTACTAATATATTTTTTAAATGAAGCAATATTTTTTGTCACGTTTTTGCAGACAAATAAACCGAAAAACCAAATACGATAGTATTTAATAGAATTTTCATCGCAATACTTGCATGCAATATTTAATGGTAACTACAAAAACAAGATGCTTCCGAAATTGAAAAATGAGTAAATTAATGTTAATAATTTCACAAATAGCAATACATTTCCGTAAAAGCAAATTTTGAAAAATAAGCTGTCTTGAGGACACACAGAATAAAGAGAAAAGACAATGTTGTTGTTCTCATATCCATAGATATGACAAAGAGAAAGCATAATAGATATGTCCACCGAAGGTGGCACCAACTGCGGCTGACAAATCTGGAGCATCCTGGCTGTAGAGGATCTCCTGTAGTGGGTCCATGAGTGGAATTGACTGAGTTTTAGTGCTCTTGGAGGGAAAGCTGGGCACTCGAAAAAAATGTTTTGGTGTGAGCTATTGGATTTCAGAGCAGTTTTTACACTCTTTGTAAGATCTTGTTTTATTAGGATGGATTTTCTTGCTTTTGTAATGATGAGTTCTTAATATTGCAATTGTGGATGTTATGATTCTTGGGAGTCAAAATCTGTTATGATTGGTTTCGTAAAGAAATGAGGTAAATGTCCAAATATGGCCAGAGCATCAGCAAGTGTGATGGTGGTACAAAGTTGGACATAGTCCAAAGTTTCTCAAACTGTGAAGCGCACCCCTTAGGGGGCGTTGTAACCCTACATGGTAGGGAGGGGGGCACGAATATATAAAAAAGTCGAAAATAAAAGATTAAAAAATTTGACACTTAAAAGTAATTTTCTTATAATATCTATTATTAAAAGTGACATATACAAAATTTACAACTTTTCTTGATAATTTGTATGGTGTATAATTGTAGGTCGTATTGTAGCTTTAGCGTCAAAGCACATCATTATTACATTGGATTCCTTGTTATTGTATGGAGTAAGAGGAGGGGAGAGCAATGAAAATTATGATTGAAATCTGAGTCTCAAATACTAATAGTTTGATAAGCACTTCCATGATCTGTAGCTTCTTTGGTCAAAGAATCAAAAAATGTGCAGAGATATCCATTGTAGCACGCAGGTGTTCCCCTGTTTTTTCGAATAGCGAAATAAAATCTTGGAAAAAAGTTAAATCATCAATTCGAAATTATAACTGACCTTTCATTAAACAATTATGTAAAAATAGTGTTTATGTCTTACAACTTTGAAAACATAAACGATATACTTTTACTTTTCGAAAACCTGTATTGTTTTAAGCTCATAGAAGTCATTTCAAAGAAACTTAAAAAAATGTATATTTATGAATACCAGTAAAGAGATTATAACTAAGAAAAGGAGGCATAAAACGAAATATACTGGAATATATTATGTATTCAACTATTTCTCTTATGAATAATTCCTATAGAACTGATTTGAATATTTTTCTTGTTCTTAATTACTCAGTAGAGTTAACAATATTCGCCATATTGATGTAAGAAAATTCAAAATTTTGTACCAAGGAAATGTCAATACGTAACTCGAATGCGAAATAAGAGGAAGTTCAAAGAACCTAATAAGAGGCATGAAATATGCAAATGTGTGAAAAATTTTGTTTTCAGCTTTCTCCTATATGTTTAACAGTAATCTTTAATTATTACTTTCTAGCTTAAATTATTAGGTACAATGAATGATATTATGAAAATATCCCATAAAAAGTTCAGAATTGGGAATGCTTTGAATTATAATCTTAGTAAATATTATTTTTTTCTTTCTTTACATTATTTTACTTTCCTTTAGTTGTTTTTATTCCGCTTGCAGTTGATTGATGTAAATGTAACTTAGCATGAATGTAAATGTTAATCGAAAAGTAACTACGAATAATGAGGGTTAAAAGTAATTTTGATCAAATTGATTTACATTCATTTATTACATCTATCATTAATGTAATTAATTCTATAACTATCCTTAGTACTTGTTATTGTGAATTGCTAATTATTAATTTAATTCATTTTTCGCAACATGATCTAATTTGCATTTTAGAATTGAACAAAACCACATTATTTAAATATATAAAAACATTGACTCATCAACTTTTTAGACGTAAATGTGATTTTAAAAGCGTTATAAAGTTCAGCATTGATTAAAATTGATTTTATTTCAAGAAAAACAGTTTTTTACAGCAATATTATTATCTTACTGAATCATTTTTACCATTAATCTAATAAATCTCTACCAATAAGTAGCTATACAATAATTCAAACATGAATTACACTGATTAAGTTGCTTAAAATAATTCAAGATTTGAAATGAGTCCATTTTTCTGTAACAAGTCTTTTCCTTCCTTTTCCGTTATGGTTCTTTGGATATCGCTGTGATCTTCTAGAACTTCTTTTCTTTTCTAAAATCTGAACAAAATCTAAAAAAAGAAGAGAAATATTCTTAGTTCAATAGAATTTATCCAAGGGACAATATAAATATTATATTTTGGTAATATTAAATGAAGAGTAATAAGAGAGAATTACTTAAGATTTAAAGTTCAGTAAATCTTAAGTGTCATGACCTGCCATGTAGAAGGATGGATGCATGTTAAATCTGTTGCGGTTCAATATACTCCCGTTGGCGTGGTGTGATAGTTCAAAGAAGGGGCGTAGCCTAGGTATCGTCCTCATAACTTGACGATAACTCAAAATGACGATGACCGTCGCCAATATCCTTAGTGGTGCTTTATAGTGCGACGTTAAGAAACATTCACTAACCAATAAAAAGACGATTTAAAACTATATAAAAACATATATATAACTCGCCTCAAATAGATAATCTATGCAAGTAGGTATCTCGGTGGATATGAGATCAAAAATACGTTATTAATAAGAAATTTCTGGATCTCTTTCATTCATTAATGTATCCGACTACCCTACAGTTGACAATTTTGCCTAAAAATTGACAATTTTTTTAATGATTTTGTTTTATAGGTCATCTTATTAGTTTTATAAAAATACCAAGTTTATTATTTTCCATTCACTAGAACAAAAACTGCAAGTGTTTTAGTAAAAGCAGATGCCATTGCTTTAAGCAAGATGTCATATTATAAAACGCGTTTTAATCAAAATGTTTTTTTTTTTTGAAAATTCTCAAACGGGGCCAGAGATTGCTAAGAACATTTTGAAAATAATTAACTGAAATTTTTTGTGCATGTTCTGTATAATAGTTGAAGTGTTTTAACCTTCAGATGTATTAATCACCGTTTTATTACAAAATTTACAGTCCCTTACGTTAATATAATCACTGTTTTTTAAAGCAATTTCATATAATAACTAAGATAAAGTGCTCTAGTTTTTGTAAAAATTAAAATATCTCTTATCTTGGAAGTGATTTCAAAACTAAATATTATAGCAATACATCAGAATTCAAAAATTGAAAATTTAGTCATAAACTTTTTGCACTAAATGGGCCCCGTTTATGTAATTTTTAAAAAAATTTTACCAATTTTCCCCCATTTTTGTAATAATAATATCTTTTTCTCTTCTTAATTTTAGCATATTTTTCTTAAAATGTACTAAGCAAATGTAAAAACCATAAAAAAATCCCCATATCTCCAATTTAAAAAAAAAAAGTTGTTGGATACCTTAAGGCATTATTGAACTTCGCGAATTGCTCAGATTTGTTAATCCGTTTATTCTGACAAAAGCCTATTTAAGGTTATGGCAAGCAAGGTAAAGGTTTTTTTCATATAAGGCTTTGATTCAAGGAAGTGCTAAGAGAAAAGTGTGTAATGATTTATGCAGTGCCTTAAGTGTTCTTGGTACTTAAGAAAGAAGAATTGCAATGCATCACAGAAAACAATCAATCTTGAATCATGGTGGCTATTTTTTGTAATAATGGTTTGAAAAGAATTCCCGCACCAAAGTACATTTTTTCAAAGTTTGAAATTTTTTTTATGGTATATTTAATTAAATGGAACAGATTAAAATAGAATTAAACTGAATTACATTTTTATAGATATAATGCTATTTTGTTACAAAAACTGCATCTTCCCTTTAACAACATTTAGAAATACAATGATTTATTAATGTATTTCAAATTTCTATATACTACACTAGTAAAGTTAGAGCTAAATAAACAATAAAAAACTGTTGCAACACAGTTTTACCCAGATACTTAAAAACTCACGAGTGAACGTTAATTCTCTTAATTTACCCAAATGATTACATAAAAATATTCAACTTCTATAAATATTTTTAAATCTGTACACATCAACTGTAAAAACAGTTACCAAAATAATTTTTGTGATTCGAAAAACTTAGCATTGTAAAAATAATCAATTAAAAAGATTATAAATATTGATTTTCAAATTCAAAATTATAAGGAAAGGAATGAAAGCACAGTGAAATATCTGAAACAATCAAAAAATTCAATACACGTTTAAAATTAGTTTTTTATGTATAACTTTTCAAATACAGAGATATATAATACTTAAAAAGAACACACACACATATATATATAGTAATTTTTTTCTATACCTTATTTGGTGAAAATACTGATTAAAAACCGAAGCAAAATGCATAAAAATTTCAAAATGATCATAATTTAATAAAATATAACAATTGTAAGTTAAAGTTTTGAAAATATTTATGCAGAAAATTTGCATACGTATGAGATATGCATATTTTTATGCACACTTATATTTTTAATGTGAATGAACTCGATTCATTTGCACATGATAATACGCTCAACAAATCCCCGCATGTTTGATTTGACTGAGTAATTTGGCGGCATTTTCGGATTTGCATCTCTACTGTCATACAACAAAATGAAATCTTTTCTTTCCTATAACTTAAAAAAAATTTTTTTTTTACCTTTTTGATAACTGATAGCTTTATAAATATTTTTTAAAAATATTTTCATTTTTTTTATTTCTTTATTTTATTGCAAAATTACAATTTGTAAATTTTCGGAACACCTATCGCTAAATTATGTTGCTTGGCTATCGATTCCAGTCGCCAAAAACACCTATCTAAATTAAGTTACTTGGCGATCTACTTCGGTCCCCAAAAAATTGACATCACCAAGCCCCTTCTCCTCTCTGTTCTACACTTTAACACAAAATTTTTAAGTATAAAGAATTTTGTTCAATTGAACGATCCATAACTTTTTGAAACACATTGTGGCTAACAAACTAAATACTAAGCTTAAAAGTATACAAAAACACAAGACATGAGGTCAAAGAACAGAAGTATAAACTAAGCTAAATCTAATACTGTAAACAAAAACTATGTATATATAATGACTATACGAAAAGCAAAAGACTAGAAAATATATTAAAAATATTAACCTATGTACTAAAAAAAATTTAAAGAATATAAAATTTGAATGTAAGTAAAATCTACGGTTAGCACACAGCCACAAGTCTAATACGATTAGCTGTTATTGTTGTTTAATAATCACTTGGCAATCGCTAAGCGATCGCAGCGCCCTCTGGTGATGAATAGAGACCATAGACGATTTGCATCTGAGAATAAGTGATTCACTACATCACATACTTGTACTGCAGCTATGAAATGGGTTCAATTCATGAAGGTCATGTGACAAAGGCAAAAACGTGTTCTCCAATGAATTCATAACATACATTTAATTAATTGTACTTGTTGCTCTATTTATAAAACTTGGGTAAAATTTCAAATTTTATAATTGGGTAAAAAAGTTCAAATGTTATATAAATAATAAATTTCTTCAAAAGATTTTAAAATTAAAAAAATGATATTTAATAAAATGCATTTTGTCTAACTATGTGCATGTTGGCAAATTTGTATTTCTTAAGAGAACGCTTCTGAAATGATCAAAAGTGGGTAACAAAAAAGTGCATGAACTGATTTGCTGGAAACACATGATTGCTTTTATCGTGAGCTATGACGGACGGCACAAGAGATTTTGAACAGATTGGCTAAAAACAAGTTGTTATCATTATCATGTGACTATGACGTCACATGAGTTGAGCCCATTGTCAACTGTCATTGGAGTTGTTTTCTACGAAATCTACGCAAATAAAGGATGGGACTTCATTTTAAATCAAGATTTTCAAGGATAATATTTAAGAAAGGAAATAAATTGCATTCCATTCTATCTAGTAAACAACATCACAAAGTAAATTCCATAAAAAAAATGGAAAATAAAAATAGCATTCATGTAAGCATAAAGGAATTTCTCAACGTTTCGTTCTTTTATAATTTCGAACAATAAAGAATTGTTTGTTTTCTTATTCATACGAAAACAAATGTTTGGACTTCTTACAAGTTGATTGTACCACAAAACCCACAGAGAATGACGATGTAAATAATATTCTGTGCATTGAATACTGAAAGGTTTGAAGATTTACGAGTGATGAAACTCAAATACTTTGGTAACTTCTAGTGAAGGAGACGGGGAATATTATCCTTCTCTTTGGATGATTACTTGAATAATGATGACTTTGAAAAATGTCTTTCAATGCTTAGACTAAAGCAAAAGCTTTCCTTTATGTAAACAAACTTCTTTATCACTTGCTGATGCAAAGCAATACTTAAATTAAGAGGATAAAAGATATTTTACAACTACATTTACGTTCCACAATGCATGTTTACATAAATAGCCTTAAATGTTGTCAGGAATATCTCAAAAACGGTATATATATAGCCATCCATCCCCCTTCTTTATTTAAGAATCTATTCAAAGAAAACCGATATATATTTTACATTACAGACAATTTAATTGCATATATTTTTCAGAAAAACCACGTAAACCTTAGATATCGAAAATATTTACCAACGTATCCTTATAATTTGCATAATTAAATATTTCGGAAGTTATATTACCCCCCCCCCCCAAATTGGTGGTATTGGGTTAGTATTTGGTGCCAGGAAAATCAAAACATTTCACATGTTTTCATTAATCTTTTAACTGGTCATTTTTTACCCAAAAGGCTTTGAGAAAGGCACATTTTTTTATTGCGTATAATTAAACACTATAAATCGACTAAAAAAAGGAAGAATTTATTTAAATTTTAAATTTTAAAGTTTTTACTCCATATTTTATTTTATATTTGTGAGTGGAACACAAAAACTCTATAAAGTTTGATTTTTGTAAGTACACTCTGCATGCAATTAAAAGAATTTTCATGTATCTTAAAAAATTTTTATATTCGCACTTTATTAAACGGTTGAGAGCTTTGTTTGCGCGCGTTCCTCTGAAGAATAATCCAAATAATCAGCAGACAGTTCTGAATCTGTATCCAAATTTAATCCATCCTTTCACCCCCCCCCCCCCCCCAAATGTTTTGTTACTGTTTATATTATCCGTAATTTCAATATTCACAGGTCTGAATTCAAAATCATTGCATACAGTAGGACACAAATTTTAAGGATCTGAATTCCTATCTTCACATAATAAAATTTCCCGTCTTCACCACAAAGAAAATGCCGGATAAAAAGCATTTCAATACAATAGATTCAAACTGCATTCCCATTTTAAAACACACACACTAGCGCTAAATAATATAACCATACGGATTAAAAATAGTCGCAAATCAAAGAAAGAAAATATCAATACCAACTTTCAGTAGCCTGTATGCTGTACGGGCAAACCACTTAAGGGGTTAAATAGTGACATGGATATGAAAAATTACTGATTTTTTGAAATATGCCAATTAATTTTAGTGTAAAAATTACTGGTTATATGTATGAAACAATTTTAATTATGTTCCAATTAAAAAGTATCAATATTTTAATGTGTTTCCTTAAAAAGAATGATATTCGTTTTAATTCACCTAAATTATCAACCGGAATTTAAAAAAAAATAAAAATAATTATGCTTTTTAAATACAAAACTTAAGCATTTATTATTTGATTTTATTTGCTGTACAATTCATCCAATTTGATTGCATTTAATTTTTAAAATATATTTAAATAATGAAACTTAAAGTTTTTATACGTCGGTATCAAAATTATTGAGACTATATTTTATCTTGATTATTATTAAGGTGACTGACTTCGAACTTTGAAAAAACATGCAAATAAATGATTTTTTGATATTTAGAGTCAGTTGAATTGCAATAGGTATGTAAATTTTGTTTCGATATTATTACAAGAAAAGTATTATTTAAATGCAATTGATTGGCAAAAGATGAAGAAAGAATGACACATTTTGAAAACATTCTCCTCTTCTGAAAAATGCTTCCATGACAGTAAAATTTTGCCCATGTATAAGCTAGGACTTCTATACGTGTGTTGAAAATAAAATAGTTGAAATACACTACAATTTAGAAGTGGATTAATTTATTTATTATTATATCAGAGTCGAGAGATATTTTAACAAAAAATACCTGTGATTATTTCAGTTGATCGTAATTCTGAAAATAATGCGAATTTTTCAAGAAGTTTGGGTCAACCCCAGTGTGGTAGAAGTTCTTGCTATATATAAACAAATTTTTATTATTATAAAAGCATTTTTCAAAAAAGGAGAATGTTTTCAAAATATGTCATTTCTTCTTCATTTTTTGCCGAAAAATTACTTTTAAATCATTTTTTCTTGTAATAATATTCATAAAACAATTTCAAATGTATATTCTAATTCAAATGACACTAAATGAAACACAAATATCCATTCATATGCTTTTTCAAATTCACGGTTTCGAACATAGTCATCATAAAGATACCTGTTTGTGTAACAACTGTATTTCATATATATTAAGCATAAAAAAGGGAATTCCTAAATTTTTTTTGAATGGGGGTTGAAAACACTTAAGAATATGCATCACATTTAATCATGTAATACATGTTGCTTTTGGAGTAATTTAAATTTTTTATTAAACACAATATTTTATTTAAAAGATAAAAATAGTTAAAATAAAACATATATTTCAAAAAAGCATTTAAGACAGCGTTTCTCAAATTGTGGGGCGTGGCCCCTAGGGGGCATGATAACCCTATGAGGGGCGCGCGAGCATATTGAAAAAGTCCGAAACAAGATTTAAAAAGCTATTAATTTATTGAAAGTAAGCAAACAAAATACATTCGGACATAATAAAAAAAAACCCACACATATACACTGGCATAATACACTCATAAATGTATCAGTACTGCACAATGTATTTTAGAATTAATTTAACAATACAAGTTAAAAACACACATGGGCTTGTTATATATAAAATCATTAGCCGTTACCCGCTCGCTTCACTGGGTATTTCATGATGTTTTATAAATTTTTACTGCTTATATATATGTATAATCTATTGATATCTAAGTCCAAGCATTAAGAATTCGATTGTATTGAAAAATATACTTATACATTTAACTGTCACCTGTTGATAAAAAAAAGGGCAGAACTCATCTAATTTGTATTTCTAAAAATCTCTAAAATTGAAGTATAGAATGATGTTTGCTCTTTCGTAACCCAAAAACCAAGTGGATTCCAGCAAAACCAAATTTCGGTGGATCTCTACTCCGTAAATTGAACATGCAAGCCGAATTTCAAGACTAAATCTAACAGAAAAAAACAAAAGTTTTGCTATCAATATCCCCGTAATCCCGTTGAGAGCCGTTTTCCAAAATAACCGCTTTTAGCGGATTTCAATTCAACAAAAGAAAAATGGAAACCAAATTTCATTATTATAGTCCATGTAGCTCAAAAAAAAAAGAATTTTTTTGTCAATACGTCCCAGTAACCCCCTGCACGCCCCTCCCAGAACTTGATTTGCTTCAAATACATTCTTAGTGGATCCCTATTCAACAAAAGAAACATGCTTAACAAATTTCAAGTATTTGGGTCTAACAATTAAAAACAGGAATTTTTTTCTGTAACTCCTCTTGACCCTCGCAACCATCCTTGGGGATCAATTTTCGTTTTACTCTTTGTCAGAGGAACTCTATTTTATAAAAGGGACATGCCTACCAATTTTCAAGCAGGATGATCAAATAGTTTAAAAATGGAAATATTTATCGATTACGCCTCTTAATCTCCCGAAATTAAACTTAGTAGTTGATATTCGCGAAACCCATTTTGTAGCAGTCCTCCACTTTACGAAAGGAATCTGCTTATCAAATTTCAAGACTGTACGTCTAATAGTTTAAAAATGGGGATAATTATCTATAACGCCACTTGAGCCCCCGCAACGCCACTTAAAGGTCTGTTTTCACAAAACCCATTTTGTAGGTGAATTGCGCTCTATGAAAGGAATCTGCTTAGCAAAATTTGAAGACTGTGCATCCAATAAATTAAAAATGCAAAAAAAAAAAAAAAAAATATCAATAACGCCCCTTGAACTCCCGCAACGCCCCCTAGGGGTCAATTTTCGCAAAACGCATTTTATAGTATATCTCTATCCTATGAGAGGAATCTGCTTACCGAATTTCAAGACTGTGCGTCTAATAGTTTTAAAAAAAAATTATTATTTATATCTGCCCTTAACCCCCCGCAACACCCCTTGGGGCTCAATTTTCCCCAAACCTGTTTTGTAGCGGATATTTACTCCATGAAAGAAACATTCCTACCAATTTTCAAGCAGGTAGGTCAAGTAGTTTAAAAACGAAAATATTTATCTATTACGCCCCTTAATCCCCCCAACGCCACTTAGAGGTCTGTTTTCACAAAACCTTCTTATAGCTGATCTCCACTCTATGAAATAAATCTATTTATCAAATATAAAGACTGTGCGTCTAATAGTTTAAAAATGGAAATAATTATCTATAACGCCCCTTAAGTCTCGCAACGCCACTTGGGGGCAATTTTCACGAAACCCATTTTGTAGCGTATCTCTAACCTATGAGAGGAGTCTGCTTACTAAGTTTCAAGACTGTACGTCTAATAACTTAAAAATCGGAATTTATAATGCCCCTTAAACCCCCTGCCCCCGCAACAACCCTTGGGGTCAATTTTCCCAAAACCCATTTTGTAGCGGATATTTACTCCATGAAAGAAACATTCCTAGCAATTTTCAAGCAGGTAGGTGAAGTAGTTTAAAAATGGATATATTTATCTATTACGCCCCTTAATCCCCCGCAACGCCACTTAGAAGTCTGTTCTCAGAAAACCCGTTTTGTAACTGATCATTATTCTACGAAAGGAATCTATTGATCAAATTTAAAGACTGTGCGTCAAATAGTTTAAAAATGGAAATAATTACCTATAACGCCCCCTAAGCCCCTGCAACGCCACTTGGGGGTTGATTTTCACCAAACTCATTTTGTAGCGGATCTCTACTGTATGAAAGGAATCTGCTTACCCAATTTCAAAATTGTACATTGAGTAGTTTAAACATGGAAACAATTATTTTTAATGCCCCTTAACCCCCCGTAACGCCCCTTTGGTTTCGAATTTCAGAAAATCCGTTCTTAGCTGATGTCTACTCTATAAAAGGAACATGTTTACCAAATTTCAAGTCTGTAGGTTGAATAGTTCCAGAGATATCGTGATAAGTCAGTCAGTGAGTGAGTCGCTTTTCTCCTTTATATATATAGATATAGATAAATTAACACTTATCTTGATAATTTATAGGTTTATAATTAATCCCTTAACTACTGATTTAAAGTTACGCGATTCGTTTCCCAATGTCTCCGTTTTCCACGCAGTATGTGATAGATGGGGGAGGGAGAGAAGGACTAAATAAGCAAATCCTCTGAAATAAGTCAATCCTTCGCAAACACTGTCAAGGTCTTTTTATTGCATTCCAAAACCTTCGGAATTATTTTATGGATAGCAGTGCACAGAAAAGATCATGCTTGGGAAAGATGTATATATACGCCCGGGGCGATTAATGCTTTGACTGAGCGAGACGTTTATATACGTCGGTGGCACTTGCAGCTTTTGCGTCAAAGTATAGTATTATTGATTTCAATACATTGTTATTATATGGAGAATGGTAACCAATGAAAACTTTGGTTGAATATTGAGTCACAAATATTGAAAGTTTGAGAAGCACTGAATTAAGATATTACTTTACACTAGCAAATAGTATTAACAAAACAGATCACAAAATTATAATCATCGTGAAAATTCATAGGTTTCAGTATTAGTAATTCAAATATCAATTACCATTGAATCTTCTCTCCAAGTCCATGGTTGTTGTACTGATGGTTATATAAACGACATTACCACTGTTACTAAGGTTCAACTGCTTCTTGGTTCTATTCTCCGCTTTCGGATGGTAGGTTGTAACGATTCCTTCCTCGTCTCTTTTTTTAAGTATGTTTTTATCTTTATCCATTGAATTAAGTAATAATAATGCAGCATTTACATCTGTAAAAATGATAAAAAAATATTCATTTACTTTTCATATTTCTTGGTGAAACAATTTATATTATTTCACTTTTTTTTTTATTTCTAATAAATTTAATCTTAATCGTGTGAGGAAAAGTGTATTATTTACTAACCAATTTTTAACTCTGTTTTTCGGATATCTTAAAGCTATCAGAAAGTATTTTTTAAGTTGCTAATTCCATAAGTCAGTATCTCAAAATTATACTCTAAACTGAAAGATATAACAAAGAGTAAATTTTAATTTTTAAAGCAGGAAAACACACACACGTAAAAAAACACGCATTTTATTTCAAAATTTTTTAAATATTGTAATTTTAATCATGTTATTTTTTTCTGGGAATAACTATAGCACGAATTTCAATCGGATAAGATTCCCATTTTTCTGTGTGTAAAATTAAGCCAAGAATTCATTTTCTGCTGTTGATAGAATAAAAATGTGGATTTATTTCGATCTGGCAAAATAAGTAAATAAGCAAAATATATTGCATTTATTTTTCCCCCTGAATTATATGAATAATTACATTTATGAATAGTTTATTTAAATACTATTATATGATTAATTTTATTTTAAATACCTGATTCCCATTTAGTTTTGATTTGAATAATCAACTTTTACAAGTGCTTTATTAGCTAAAGATTTATTTGTACTTTATGCGTTAAATACTGCAATATAATGCAGTTAATTTCATGTGAAAGAAAAGTCGCAGGAAAGAAAATTGAATACTTTTAAATTATTATCCATTAAAAGTGTGGAAAATGATAATGATAAAAGAAACAGGATAATATTATAGTAACTTATTTCTAAATTAAGTTGTCCTGTCTTAATTTAGATACAATAGAATATATATTAAAATTATTTTAAAAATCATGATTTCTTTATCTATATGATGTCTTTTTACACGCTATCTCGAACTTCTAATCGTAACGTAGGAGATTTATTGCTTGATTTTTAAATTTCAAGCTGCAATTTAATTTAATTTCATTAAATTGCAATCGTTAGTAAAAATAGGGATAGTCTGCTTATTTTTTTTCTTTGTTCTTGAAAAAATTAAATTACTTTTAAATATGGAGAAAATAAAGAAGTTTCTCTAAATGGGCAAAAAATATTTTGCAAACAAGTAAAATTAAGAACATTACAGTAATTTTATTTTAAATGTATACTTTTATTGTTAAATATATGTAGTAGCCTATACTTTGTGACAATTAAATAACCGGACTAGTCTTAATGAAATTAGCTTTATTGAAAACAATGTAGTAACACCTTTTAATCCCTTTCAACATACTTCCTTTCTCTATCAATACATAGCTGTATACGAATTTTTCACCATTCAAAGCATTGATACGGCTCATTAGGTGTCAACATCTTCGGTAAGTGTGCCGTTTTTACCTTCACCTTTCCTACAGTGAAACTGTGTTCCCATCAATGCATTTTTCACTTTAATAAAAAGGTAGAAGTCATATGGTGAAAGATCTGGTGAGTATGGGGGATGCTCGAGCACAGAAATGCTTACAGAGAGCGCAATGTGAACCGAAGCGTTGTCTTGGTGCAAAATTCACGTGTTGTTCCTCTGCAGAACTGGCCTTCTCTTCCTCACTCTTTCTCTAAGCTTTCTCAGAGCCTCAATGTAGTACTGTTGGTTTATAGTTTGGCCTTGAGATACCGATTTAATCTTCATGGTGCCTTTTATATCAAACAAACACTATGAGCATGACATGTTTCTTGAGTAATAGATAGACCGGAACGTTCATCATCTTCAACAGCCTTCCGATCTTACGAAAATCATTTGTGCCATTCAAAGATTTGATTATGTGACCAGTAACGGTCTATCTATTCGGCGCTTGGGATGGGTGCCCAAGGGCCCTGATAAGCTGAACTTACCCAGATTTTCTGGTTATAAAATTCGATTCGCCAGTGCCAAGGGGGCCTGTAGATTTTCTGCACCCAAAGGCCGAAATGAGCTTAAATTGGCACTGTATATGTCGTGCAATAAATTAAAAACACTCCTTTAACAATTTAAAGCATTCATTTAGATTTTTTCCAATTTCACGAGAAATTTCCAATTTATACGCAGCTCGATTTTCTCATTCATCATGATTGCGACACTTCGACACAACAATGTCTTTCTCAAACAAGGATTAAAAAATAAATTGAACTAGATGGGATGGAACAACGTGCCACACCAGCACCGGAAAGATCAAGGTCAACTATATTCTATACAAGGGTTGGGCATTACGTCGATCGCGATCGACCGGTGGACCGTCAAGACATTTTGAGGTGACCGCCTGAAAATTTTACCAGTTAGTAATTACATACGGAAAATTCAAGATTGACAGAAAGTACGCAGACTAAGCCTTCTACTGACTACAACAAAGAAAACTAACTTTAGATGAAAATGTTTTATTTTTTTCTTAATGTATTTTGAATTGTTTCATGATAAATGTATCACACACATTTGATATAATTATATTTGTGGTTATTATTATTAAGTTTGTATCTTGTGTTTTGCTTTAAACGTGATTTTAAACGTGTTTTTTTAATTTTAGTTATGTAAGTAAGTAGATATTCCGTACTTTTATCATTAAGTTATAATAATAACCTTTTCCTCACCTCACCACACCTACGACATTGAGCAGTAGTATACACAATAATTTTTAAAAGGAAGGGGGTCGAGGTTTGAAAGTCTACCATTCTCGTATCAGATCCCAATACGCAGCCAAACACAGTTTCTTTTGATTTTATCGATTGTCGGGAACAAAAAATGGCAAAAAATAAATTACTGAATAAATGATTAACATTAAACAATAAAAATAAATGACTAATGTCAAATACTTAATTACATTTTACATGCTATATTCAAGGGACTATAATGAATCGGAAATAAAATGAAGGGTTATGAGGGAGGGTCCGGACCCGTGGACCACTTCCCCAACCTTGCGTGCGCCACTGACACTGGGTGGACCGCAACTCCTTGAAAAAATTAGAAGTGGCCCGCACCCTGGAAAAGTCTGCCCACCCCTGTTCTATGCCCACTCCTTTACACCTTGCCTAACGGCTAGGATAGGCGCAGTCCAGTGATTTAATTGTTACACCTTGTACAAGGGGTGATCAAATGAAAAGGTACGAAACGACACGGTGGGTACAAATATAGACTTTATTCAAAATATACACCATAGGCCTGAGCACAACGATCCCACTGATGAACAAGCCGCAGGATTCCTTGTTCCCAGAATTCCTGTGGCTGTGACGAGACCCAGTCCTTCACAGTGTCCTTGAGTACGTCGTCCGAGTTGAAGCGCTTTCCTTTCAGGTGTTTCTTCAGTGGACCAAACACATGGAAATCGCAGGGTGATATGTCCGGACTGTAGGACGGATGGTCCAACGTCTCCCATTGGAACTTGTCCAGTTCCATTTGTGTGACTCTGGAGACGTGTGGACGCGCGTTATCATGGAGCAGAACCACACCCTCCGTGAGCAGCCCCGGTCTTTTCTTCTTGATGGACCTGCGTAGGCGTCGGAGTGTCTCACAGTACACATCGGAGTTAATGCTTTTTCTGTGCTCGAGTAATTCTGTGCTCGCATCATTTGGACGCCGCTTTTATAACCTTTCTTCTTTCATATCTATCGATTTCTTTTTTTTCTTTTTTTTTTTTTTTTTTTTTTTTTTCATTTGATCACCCCTTGTACTTCGTATCAAAATAATGTTATCAGAGTCTCAGTATTTAAACAAGATTCGCAACAGGAGCGCATAACTATTCTTACTTGAATAGCTATAAATACTTTCCACTTACTTGAATTTTATTTAGAACTAATTTTCTTTAAATCTCAGCATATTACTTACTTACTAAAATTAATTCATATGTAATATCCCATTCAGTGTTTCAGGATAGTGTTAAACAGAGAAAGAATTTAGTTTGGAAAGCCTTTAACAAAAGATAAGCGCAGTATGTATTCCTCACTTGTGTCCAAGAACTTAGAAAAAAGCTTTATGCTAAATAAAATAATCTGAATGCACTATCAACTCTTTAAAAAGAATTTCCAAAAATTAATAATATGCATCGCTTTATCAGTAATTACTACCGATGATTATAATACGTAGACATTTTTTATTTCAACATTGTTTTTGTATTCATGTATTCTAAGAATTCCATGGAGTTTAATTAAAATCTGGTAAAATTTGCGATAATCATATATGTTTGTAATCTGAATTCGAGTTTAATTCTAGTATTTTTTTAAAAAATCATTATGCTCCTCTAGTTATTTTGAATTAACAATTGTTCCTTATATCAGAAAGAACTATATATATATTAAAGATTATTATAAGTTCTTGTGTAGGAATTCACAATTTTAATATTTACAAAAATTACTTCTTTTTAATCTTTAAATTTCTATGTAAAAAATTAAAAATGATTATGTCGGAGTAAAAAATCTATTTCTTAAGTTTGCTTATGATTTTATAAATGCAAGATAAAGACAAGAGATGTCGCCACAAACTGTCTTTTGCTATTGGAAAAATTCTTTTGTAAGGAAGAACATTTTAGTTCCTTGTAACAGAAGAGACAAAACGAGAAAAGTAGAAAATTTTATTATTTATTGCTTTTATAAATGATGAATCAATACATATAACAAGCATACCTATTTTTTTCCCTTTTCAAGTAATAACTCAAAAGATTTCAGAATGAGTTTTTTGAACAATAGATGGCAGCACGAATTTTAAAAGTGATAAAGGACGTTTTGTTAAATAAATTTTTAAAAGTATTTTTTGTGTATGATTCGTAAAAGAGAGAGAAGAAATGAAGTGTTGAATGACTTAAATGTTGCATAATTAAATAAAAATATTTTTAATACCTTCAAGATGAAATGTAAGTTAAAAGTTTATTTTGTGAAGCATTTCTTGTATAAGTACTAAAGAACAAAAATATCAATCCATATATACGTAACTCTTCTTTAAATTTCTTTTGTTTCTAATTTGGGATTAATTATTCTGAACCTAAAATGCATTCAGTATTTTCTAAAATACTTCTTATGTATGAAATTCATTGGCTTTCAATCTCTTGAATAAAAGTAATCAAGAATATATAAATAGGAAATATTTATAAACAAACAACTTTAAATGATTTTACTCACCTTGCAATTCACTACTCTCAGTTGATCTCATCATCAAACTGCTGATTCCTCCCGCTTCTTGAAAGTTATCAGGATTTCTTCTCTTTTTTAGAGACACGGAACCATTGCTTTGTTCATTGAATTTAAATTCTTGGTAACTTTTCTTTGAACGAGAAGGAACCGTTTCACTTTTTGTCTCAGTCGATACTTTAGCTAGTTCAGTTGTTGTCGTTATATTCTGTTGTTGTACTGTTGTCGTGCTAATCCTATCAGTGTCATTAGCAGTTTGATTGGCGTATGAATTATTGCTTGTATCTCTACTAAGTTTAAGGTTATGTATTTCAGTAGATGATGGATTTCTATTATCATCATTGCGTTTGTTAAACTTTTCCTGTTCTGTTGTGTCATTATCAGAAGCATTTTCAGGGTAAAATTCGTATTCATCAGTCACATATTCATAAAAATCTACTGGACTTGCTCTGTGTTTAAAATTCTTTGAGAATTTAAAAACATTGTCAATAAAGTCATTTTCTCGCTGGCTAGGATAACTTTTAAGATATTCCCTTTTTTCGGAATGAATGGGTTTGTCTTCCATTTCCAAATGATTTTTACCTAGCTTATGGTCCCAGTTTGGAACTTTCTCATCTGAAATTATAGATTTCCTGATCAAATTGGTCTTATCTTGCGATTCTGTAGAACCAATTGATCGTTCTTCTATGTTGAAGTTTCTATTATCGTCAATATCTGGCTTATTGGGATACTTGTTGTGATCCTTTTCTTGGATGAAGGCCTCGTGGTAATTTTCTTTGTTGTCTTTAATTTCTGTTTTCTTTTCCTCGAACTGATGGGAAGATTCGTTCGAAGACATTAATTTATTTCGGAGCATAGTTTTAGATTCTTTTTCAATCATCTCTTCTTTTTGGAATTCATCGCCATCGCCTAATGCTGAAATTTCAGTTGAAAAATGATAAAACTTCGTTTGAATGCTGCCACTTCCATCGGGAATTTTAAAATTTGTTTTGTGTAATCCGTCTTTAGGGAGGTCCTGGGAACTAGGATGTAACCTGTTTTTCTGGTGTTCTGGCATCTGATCGTTCAATGGGTGCATTGGTGGTGTTACCACATTACTATCATCTTGAAAATAAAGACTCGAATCATAGTCTGTATTATAGTCATAGTGCTCTTTATTATCATAATCTTCATTAGTACTATCATTTTTAGAGTTACGATTCTCATCCATATCATTAAAATAATAATCTTGATTTTCTGAACTGCTTTCTAATGATAAATCTCCTTGATAATTATCATATTCCATTTGTCCTTTCTCTGATTGAACTTGAAATGATTCTTCCGTGGAATCGAATGGACTAGTCACTTCCTCCAGATCCTCAGAAAATGTAATGTACATACTTGGGTCTGCTTCTACAACGGGATATTTTTGACCAGTTTTTTCCTCATTTAAATATTCAGTTTCATGGGAGAACATGCTATCAGAAGTTATAAAATTTTCATTTTGGGTAAATGTATCAGAAAACGGCTTAGGCACTTCCGTTATTGCTTGCTTTTCTGAAGTACTTAATCGTAACTTTGATAATTCATTGGGCTGTAATTTCTCATGTGCAGTATTGAAGACACGGATATTATCTACAAAGTTTTGCTTTCTGTCCTCAATTACATTGGTTTCTCTATTAGCTTTTGGATCTGATAGGATTATTTCCTTAACTTTAAAATCTTCCAATATTTTCGATAGTTTTTTAACTAAATTTAATTTGTCATCCAAATTTTTTACTTGTGGGATGTCTAGATTATCCTGTGTTATTTTAAAGCCATCGGGAAGACTCTTTTCATGTCTATTGTTATTATTACTGCTTTCCAAATAATTTTTATTTAAATTTCTTTTATTCTGGTTGATCGAAGCAATTGAATTTATGAATTGTTCCTCTTCATTATTAGGATATTTCTGATAAAAATGTAACTGTTGATTTTTTCCAGGTGGCAAATTTAAATTTCGATTGTACCTGAAATAAGGCATAAAATCTTTTACTGATCGAAGATATACTTTAGGCATGCTCTTCATTTCAATTTTATAGGTATCGCCGTATTCTTCAGTAGCGGAAGGTATTTCTCTTACATTTTTATCGTAAATGTTTATAGAACTTGGAGCTGCGTATAAATCTTTCTGCATTACCTCTATTGGGTTTTCTTGTTCTGCCTTTTTTGCGATTTTTTTTAATACCTTACCATTTTCATTAGCAGTAGGCATAATTGTAAGGGCAGAGTGACTCTTATCGAGTGCTATGTATGTATCTTTGGAGTTTTGAGAGTCTAAAGCATTGGAGTTCAATGGAAGTAGTTGGCTACGGACATATTCTCGAATATGATTTCCTGGGTTTTCTCCCTTAACCCCAAGAACATCTTTTGAGTTCTTTAGTGAATTTGGATTTGGAAATTTAGGATGCAAATTTCTGTTCAAAAACTCTTGCTCTTCTGTGTTTGCTCTAAATGGATTGAGGTCCAAAGAGGAATCTTGGAAATCATGATGGGGTCTTAAGTTCTTTTCTTTCCTATGAGGTTGATGATTTTTATTCTGTGAATTGTGAAAATTAAAGATGGATGCTATTTTTTTAATACTTGATTTCAAATTTCTTCTATTTTCGTTGTTAATTTTAAATTTTAAAATAGCCGGTGGTGCATAGAATGATTTGTGAAACTTTTTGAACCTAAATGGATTTCTTCGTTCCTTATGTCTTAAGTTTGGACCATGGAGGTAATTGCTATTTTTTAAATGCTTATTTTTCGATTTATAGTTTTGCTTTTGACTTTTAGGTTTTTTAATACTTTGTTTATTCGAGTGAACACTAGTAAAGGATTCAGAACTATAATTTGATGAATCTTCAGTAACATAAGCTTCATTCAAAAAATTTTCAATTTCCTCTTCACTTTTTGATTTGTTAGTATTTTCATTATAGTCAGAAGTATTATTTTTTGCACTTGCGGCATCAGTGAAAAACTTATCCTCTTCGTTATTACTTTTTTGATGCGTTTCATTTTTCTTCAAAAAAATTTTCTGAGGTGGTTTCAGTAATTTATGTTTGTGTTTAGCTTTTAGATAGGGTTTTTTTGGTCTAAAATGTTTAACTTCTTTTTCTAAATCGTTTTCAGTGTTTTCTGGGTCAATTTCAGAATCCTTTCTCGGATATAAAAATGCATTTTTTTCTCTTTCTGCATACATTTCGGGTTGTCTATGTTTTCCCCATGCTTGCCATTCTGGGAAAATTTCAGAATTTTGATTTTCATCGTCAGATATAGGGCTACTTTCTATTTCAAAAACTGGAAGACAATAAAATTTTTTATTTTTTTTCTATGCAGGTTATGTTTATAATACAAATTAATTGACAATATATTGATAAAACTAAAAAAAATAACAAGAGTTTTTGTACATTGGAGTAACAAGGATCTCCCACCAGATCTGAAACCATAAAAAAAAGTGGACCGAAGTACCTTCAAAGTTAATTTTTTAATGTATCAGTCCAAGCTCGAGGATGTCTTCCAGAGTATCGTGAAAGAGTGTCGGTGGATATTTGTTACAATATGATAAACAAACCAACTGCACCTCTAAGTACTATCATATAAGCCAGCGTTTCTTAAACTGTGGGGCGCTTCTCCCTAGGGGGGCGTAATAACCCTACATGGGGGCAAGCATATCAAAAAGTAAAAAACCAAAGATTATTATTAAAATATATTAATTTACAGAAAGAAAGCAAAACCAAAGACATTTTGAATAAAATGCGCTTTTACACTGATAGAATTCACTTCTAAATGCATCAGTACTGCCCAATGTATTTGACAATTAATTTATCAATACTAAATTAAGAACAAGTTTTATAATTACCGGTGACCTTCATGAGTTCTTTACATATAATATTATGTACAAAGTATAATACTTATCTTGATAATATGTACGGTTTATAATTGAAGTCGTAATGTTGCTTTAGAGTCAAAGTATATTATTATTAATTTCAATACATTGTTACTGAATAAGGGAGCGATGAAAATTATGATTGAAAATTGGGTCGCAAGTGTTGAGAGTCTGGGAAGCACTAGTGTAAGCCCTCTGTTGGCTGAAATTTTTCCCGCTGATAAAGATTTGGTTTCTATATTATAGTACGTTTCCTTTACAAGCATAAATTAGATTTATGTAAATTTTAACGCATGATTTAGTTTCATATAAATGAGGTTAAGTCAATATGTTTTATTGTTTCATGTTCATTGTTATGTCAATTGTTTATTAAAGTTATACGTTTAATAAACAAAAACAGGTGTACCACAGATTCATTTGTTTTCGATATAATTTCCACCTTGAGCAATGCACTTGGCCCAGCGAGCCACAAGCCTACGTATACCTTCCTAGTAGAAGGTTTTCGGTTGGTCGTGAAGCCACTTTTGCATTGCATCCTGAACTACTTGTCTGAGGTAAATTGATAATCTCTCATAGCTTTCTTGAATTGTCCAAAGACACGAAAACCTGAGTGAGTGAGATGTGAGCTGTAGAGAGGTTGTTCTCGGGTTTTATACTTCAAAACCTGTTGATATTGCTGTGGTAAACATTCGTGGTACATATCGCGAGCACATTTTACGAAATATGTGTTCATGGATAATTTGATAGGCAGAACCATGATTGATATGTAAAGAAGATGCAACTTCATTTATTTTTACTTGTCTATCATCTGTAACAATCTCTCGAGCATGCTGAATGTATCCGTCAGTTGTTGAAGTTGGTGGTAGTCGAGCTCCCTTTTTTGTGTTACTCTCGTTTGACCACTTTTGAAAATTTAAATTCACACAAAGAGAAAAAGACTGCTTTTACAAGATCCTTTCCCCATACTGTGACAAAAGCTTCCGATGAAATTCAGTACCTTTTACACCCTCTGATCACTCCTTTTTGGCGCAGTCCGATAGCTGAGATGACATGCTTATGCAATTGAAGCTAAACGACAACTTATGCGAGCGAGATTAAATTCCGCACTGACCACTGACATGTGAACACTGAACGCATGTGCATGCGGCTGCCACCTATCTTTGCTTAATTAAGTTGCATAGTTATAAATGCAAGTAATTTTTGACTCACCCTCGTATGTGTGTGTATGTAACCTATTTTTATAACATCGGAAGTAATTGTAGCTTAAATATTCGTTTGCAAGATTCCCGTTTGTAATACATCAAAAAATTACGTAATCACATGACTTATTTCTTACTATTTTTAAAACTTAACTTGATTATTTTCTTTTAAATGCTTTCAGTTTTTTTTAAAATTAAGGTATATCTGGAAAATACAAATATCAGCTTGAAAATATTATATTGCCACATAAATATTCTATTTTTATTTTCAACAATCGGATTGTTTTACATTATCTGCAATGCTATTCTTTACTATTTGTTGATGTTGTTCTAAGTCAAATTCAATAATTCTAATATATCCAAGGGAAAACCGTTTTTGTAAACAAAATTTAAAATAATGTCGATATTACAAAAATAAAACTTGTTGAAGCAGTTGGTTAAAAGTATTTAAGTAATTTTCAATTATTTTGCATTCAAATTAAATTGATACCAGACATTAAAATACAATGAAATGAATCATGAATGAATGAAATGATGTGAATGAATAATGAAATGAATCTATGAATGAATAAAAATAAATCTATGATGAATAATGAAATAACCTATAATGAAATAATGAAAAAATAAATATAATGAATGGAAAAATCACATACCTGAGTTATAATCAACTGTATTCATTTCGGGATCTATGATGAAGTATGTGTTAACAAAATACACTCTCAGAATGCAGAAAATCAGGCATAGCCTAATCATGTTGTTTCAACAAGGATAACATAAACTGACCCAACTGACCACTGTAAAAATAAACATATTTTATCACATTTAGTAGTTCATGTATTCACACACAATCATCCGGAAGAAAATGACACCTTCAATATTTTTAGCTTATACACTGGCAAGTGGAGGAATTTGAAAACACTGTTAACCAACTCATTTAGGAATCGAATTGCGAAAACGCAGCATTAAATTCTAAATTTTTTTTCAAACATTGTTCTCTTTATTTTTAAGTTAAGCTTACATTTTAATTTTACTTTTTATATTTTAATTGTTTATTATAAATTAACTTTATTTTCAATTAGCGAGATTTAAAAACCTAAATCAAAAGATTTTATTTTCATGTTTTGAAGGAAAAGAAGTGACTAATTTCAAAAAATTCTTATACAGCCGTAGTCGGCAAACTTTTAGCTGTGGTGGGCCAAGCCAATCTACCAACATGATTCAGCGTGTCACACAGCAGAACATTTTTGAAACAATTTGATTAGCGCGTTAATGCATACAGAGTTAGAGAACAAAGCTTTATAATATTTAGTTTTATTATATACTAGCTGGAATACCCGTTCTTCGCATGGGTGAATTAAAAAATTAAACAGTACAAATCGAAGGATAAAGATGTTTTTAATGAGTAAATTTTACGTGACTTGAAAATTATTGAAATCCTTTTGCATATCTCAGCTGAAAAAAAAATCATATTTGTCAAATTTTAAGTCTTTATGTCTAATGCCTGATATAAAAGATTTTTTTTTATTTATACCGCCCTTGTAACTCCATTGTGGGTCGATTTCTGATAACACCTTCCTTAGCTGATCTCTGCTGCAAAAATAACATATTGTCCCAAATTTTGTGTAATTAATGCTTAAAATAGTGTAAATAATTTATATCTGAATTTGTAATACGTTAATATTACTTTCTGTTGTATTTATTTTATGTTTACCAGAATGCTTATCAAAATTAACTGGAGGTACGGGAAAGGTGTTATTGTTAAAACTGACGAGAGCACGTTTGGTTAAAAGTGGGTACTTACGTATCATATCGTCAATTAATTTCGTCAGATCGAAAGGTATCGCCAAATATCCGATATGTAGCCAATAGTGGTAACCATTCCCACGTTTCTTCGAATACAATTTTTACAATGACATTCATTTGGTGCAATTTTTTGAATTGGTGACGTCTTTTGATTTTGCGAAATTGGTCGATAGTATAATGCGTAAGTACCGTAAAATGTATGGAAGAGAAAAACTTGTTAATGATAATTGGGAGTTTGAAAAGATTGAAAAAGGACCAAAGAAATGTTTTTTAGAATGGGTAAAAGACGAAAGAAAGTATTTTTAATTGTAATAAAAAAATGGGTGTTTCTCTGAGGTTCATTATAATTTCGGACTGTTGGAAGGCACACGATTGAGGTACGATCATTCAAAAGTCAACCAGTGTGGCTTTTAAGAGCCCTGTAACCGGTGTTCACACAAACGTCAGCTAAGGAATATAGACGACAGTCAAGCGTTACTGAAAAAGCATTTCTAGCGAGAAGGGGAATTCTGATCATTATCTAGCAGAATATAAGTGACAACGCCAGAGGAATCATACGAGGGATGACGAGACCATTTGAGAATTCCTCCTTACGATCTTCTTATTGTACCCTAAGGGCGGAAAAGGGTGTTCTTTCAAAATGACGCGTTTTTTTAAAAATTTACTTTTTGATATGTTTTCTTGGAATTTTTGTATTTTGTCCAAATAGTGTTCTTTGCTCTATAAACTGCTCGATTTTTGTCCATCGTACATAATGTCATTTTATTTTTCGCTTATTTGGCGAGTTATTACGAGTTTCAAGTCGATACTCTTGGTGCCATTTTGGCGCGATTTCAAAATTCTTCGCCAAACAGCGCATCAAAATAAGAGTTTAATCATTTTTTTACTATTTGTGCTCACAATTTTCAGCATCATTCACGTTTTCAGAGATAAACGGCATTTTTGGCTAGAAACTACCTGCCGCCCAAAGCCCTTTTGGAGCGGTTTCAGAATGGCACCAAAATGAGTAGCAAACCGATATCAAATATTTGTCCCTTATCGCTCTTAATGCATAATAATCTAAAATAACCATTGGTAAGATATTGGGATTAAAGTGTAGTAAGGGGCAGGTCCTTGGCGATGTCAATTTCTTTTGGCGACCAAAATCGATCGCCAAGCTACTTCATTTAGTGATAGGTGTCTGGAAGCCAGAAGGAATTCGTTATCTCACCAGGATATCTGTATAAAAATCGCAAAATCCAAAGGCCCCCATCACTACACTTGAGCCAGATATTGGTTTAATCGATCAGTGTAAATTTTTGTTAAGAATATATATAATTAACGGTGTAAAAGTAATAATGAATGCAATACAATGCATATTGAAAATTTCTTTGTCAAAATTCAAAACAATATCCATTGAACAACTTAAATAACATAATGCGTAAGCAGAAATTTCTAAATTACCCAAACTGTATAATAAACATGATTTTTTTAAAGATAAATAGTGATTATTTAGTACCTGTAAAGCCATAGCAGTTATCTACGAAAACATGCAATCACTGTTTATGCAATCGAGAAGAATGTATATACAAAGATGCTTTATATATTTAAAAATTGCTGTCTTATTTACATTTATATCGAATTACAATATGATGCCAGTAACTGAAAAATAAAACACTAAAAAAAATATTTATCTGCTTTTATAATATAATACTGTTGAGCAACAATTCAGTTGAAAATGAATCTAATCTGAAAATTGGTAAAGCTGCGTTTGACTTCTGCTTGGGCTCAAACCTTGGTTAGATTTAACCACGCTTGCACAGTAAGCGCAATTGCTAGGTCTATTTTAGCCAATGAGGTTGCATACTCGCATTTGAGTAACCGGGTGAGTGAGTGATTTTGGGGTTTATTGGCGCAAGAGCCGATTTCGGCTATACTGCGCCAAACATTTGTTTTAATATCTGTGGTCTAGACGGGAAGAGAGAAAGAAAGAATGAATTGAATGACAAGAAAGAGGGTCGAAAATAGAGAAGGATCACTAGGGTACCCGGTTCGTGAAGCCCGTGTTTACCAAAGACAGTAAGCCCGTGGGAAAAGGAAAAGATCACTAGGGCACCTCGGATTGTGACACCCGTACTCAGCTAAAAAAGTTGAGCCCCTGAGGGGATTTGAGTAACCGGAATAAAAAAAAAGGAGCTGTGAAATGAAGTTAAAATTGGTGGTTATATACATGTAGGTCAAAAGGGTAAGACTAGGTCAATTACAAATTAATAACAAATAGAACAACAACTTTATCTTGTTGGCCTTCAAGGTACATCCTTCCTGCATTTAAACACTTGTTTTAGAGTTCATTTAACTGTTAAAAACCCTCATGGAATTCATTTTTTCGGGAGTCCTTCAGTTGCTTCGTTGCATTTTGGACCTACTCATCTGAATCCCCAAAACGATATCTCTTCAATTTTATTTTGAGCCATGAAAACAGCTAAAAGTCTTCTAGTGTTGGGATCGTTTCCGTGTGATTTCTTTAGCATCTAGAGCATCTCAGTTGATTTCTCGAGCAAAATCCAGAATTTTATGTTGTCGCATTGTTCCAAAGACGACACTGGATAATCTGACGAATGAAAAGTTCGCTTTGTCAGAAAAGAACTGCAGCTAACGCCAAGAGCACAGGAAATAAATTCCCAGATGGCTGTGTATTTTACTTATTAGTTCTGCCAACCCCATTAGTTCCACTTTTCCCTCCAACAAACACCTACGTGAATGTGTGTGATTCTATTCCGGGAAGTTTTTGACTTTAGTATTAACTCCAGGTTTCATTGACCGTTTCAAATAGCAGTAAATTGGTGGTTAGTCAAGAAAAAAGCGGGGTGGCTAAAACCTTCCAAATCTCATTTTTTTCCAAATGATAATAGCAGTATTTTGTCTCCGTTATTAAAATAACTGATAACACCAGCCGATTGACGAAGATAAGCCTCTTCACGACCATTTACACGTTAATCTCAGTCATTTTCAATAAAAACGTGTACGCCGTCAATACCTCTGATTAATTTTACTAATAAGTTTTAAGTTGAGACGACTTAAACGAACTATTCTACAAAACCAGTTACAACAAATTTTCCTAAATTTAAGGCAATAGTTCACAAATTTGGTAATTTCTTCGTAAAAAAATTTTCACATACTTTTTATAGGTGATACATTACTTGTATACAAACTTTTCTAGTGTAAGAAATACTTTTCTCACGGTCTTTCAAAATGGTTTTATAATCATAAAAACTTTTTAAACCTTGAAAACTTTCAAGAAATGCTTAAATTTACTTATTTTCAACTTGAAATAAAATGCATTTTCGTACATTGTTTAACGATTTCAGTAGAAGCAAAACTTTTATCAAAAAGTAACTTTATTATTTATTCTATATAAAAATCGCTACACATCTCACTTTATCTAAAATTTACAAACTATAAAATAACCAGAAATGTAATACACTGTTATGTTTCAATTTTAGAGCACCCATGTTTACTTTTATTTTTACCTTATATGACAGTTTCATATGCTTTTCTATATTTTATCATTAAATTTAATAATACTGAATACTATAAAACTTTCGTAATATCTCAGATTTCTAGATTCTTCAAATATAAATGAACACGCGAAACTAGAATATAAAATTGAAACTCACGTTTGCACTACTATTATGATAGAGGAATGCTGACATCAATACAAATTCATTAAAAAGTAATAGTTCGGAGATTATTTTGACTCGAAAAGATTTATAAAGGATCTAAATAATTCTGAGAAAAGTCTTTGGAACTATGCAAACATTTCGGATACTGTAGGGTATAAAAATTACTCTTGACGCACACTCAGTTCTTATTTAATGCTGTAAATATATTTTGCAATGGTAAGTATAGAGTTAAAGAAATGAAACAAATGCAAATTAATATCAGTTCTATATAAGATAAAATCCATCCGTATTTTTCTCTATTAAAACAAAAACAAATTAATAATAATGGTGTATATTTGTATGAAATTATTCGCTTGTGTGGTATGATTTTTTGTAATTAACTATTGATAATTTTACCGAGAATGAATATGGGTGTAGAAGATGTTTGACTGATGAGTAATAATTTTGTAGAATAGTAATCCTTTTTTGCTTACATGTTGTGGACGGCACAACGCATAACACAAAAAATAAAACATAGATGAGTGCAGTTGCATGGCTTTTACAATAAATAGTGTGAATTTTCCAGCAAACTAAGGCTTACATACAAAATACCAAGCGCAAGCTCCAAAGATTATATGACTTCCGGGAAAAGTTCATCTGATCGTTTGATAAGTATTAAACAATGTGCATCAGGGGTGTCAAATTCGAGGCCCACAATAAAACATTTTTGCGACCCGGCCAATATATCAGCACATAATAAAAAAATATTCCCCGGAAATAGGAAAAATAGCAGTAGAGAAGAGATGTCAGTGCCAGGACGAAAACATTAATTCCTTTGTTCTTTTATACATGTTTATTATAATGTATTATTCAAAATAATCCTACGCTTCTCTGAGTATAGAATATTTTTGCAGCCCATCTAGAGTTAAACCTTGTTTGTTTGGCCGAAGTTTGAGTTTGACTTTGACACCCTTGATGTACTTTTTACTACCACAAAAAAAATGCTAAGTGTGTAATTTTGAAGTGTTAAAGTCAAGGTTCAATCTTGTTAGGCGGGTAAATTAACAGTTGATGATTTACGTGATGTCCTGGAGGTCTCAGAACTCTTACAAATTAAAGATGCCTCAAGAGAAAATTAACGTGAATTATTACATATATATACACATATATATGGAGGAAGCCAAATGCTGCACAGCTTTTGTTTAGTGTTTGACAACGCTAAATTCTATTGGTCATTCATTGGCTGTTGCAAATTTTGAAATAAATAACAACAAAAAATGAAATTAGACTTTAAATCTCGATGGTGCATATGTTATGCCAGATTTTCCCTAATTTATAGAAAACCCCTTATTATAAAACGAGCCCATAAATTCGTATATCATGGCGGAAAAGTCATGATCGTATTCGTATAATACGCTAAAAAAATTGCATAACATTTTAAATAATAAAACATGTGTTGCGATTTTATTACGTTTTAGATCCAATAACTTTTGACGTAACATCAAATGTCATTTTGCTACTCAAAATTTGAGGAAGCTGCTTCTCAGGGATCTCCGGTAATGACAGAGCCGACCAAAAAGCTAAGCAGGGAGCCGAGCCGGTAGCCTCCTAGACCCTCAGAAGAGCAAAGATAATTATATCCACATACATTGCCAAATGTACTGCCGTGACCCAAAACACCAAGAATCTTGGAAAACCATGGGAAACCCTGGCCTCTGTGGGTTCTATCCCGAGGCATTTGGAAGAATCCGAGGGTGCTGTTTGCTCTTTCGCCTAATAATCGGACTTGACTTTTTCTGGGAGTGTACCTGTACTGGCTTGGTCTGACTGCTGACGAGGCCTACCAGCTCAGAGGCCATGCCAGAATGGATGGCGACCACCTGCTTCAATGCACTAGACTCAAAGAATACCCGACTGACGACATCTGTTGAAAATATATTATTTAATTATTTTTAATTATATATTACAAACTTTAAATTTCAAAAGACAACGTTAGTAATAAAATTGTATTACTATTTTTCAAATACTACTTAGTTTTTTGCGAATGGCAACATGGGCTGTTCTGTTCAATTGCTTAGGTTTAGAATAAATGTTAAAATAAAGTTCTCTTTTTTATCGGTGATATTTTAAAACATTTATCTCTTTTATTTCAAATTGCTTGCCACCGAGCACGAGTTTTAATTAAAACTACTTCGATTTAGAAGTGTGGAAAAAGTGATTTGGTGTCCTTATAATATTTTTGAAAGCTAAGAAAATTAGTTTAGATTTTCTTTGGAAGTTTCAACAACATCCTCAGTCAGGAATGGGAAACTCGGTGTCAAATGGTCAAGAAGCCACGCATGGGTGTTGGATATATAAAAATATAAAGATAGTTTGTTTTTAGTTTTGATGCACATTAAGCATGCATGAAAAAACTTTTATATCATAGAATTTATTTTATTAAACTTAAATTTGAGGGAAAAATACCTTTTAAACAACAAAAACAGAATTTTCTCGACCCATTTAATGACTGCTTTCGTACAGTTGCGTTGCACCGCAACCAAAGTAAATGAGAAAATGTTTGCTGTATAATATATACACCGCCTTACTTTAAAAATCAAAATTAAAATTATTAACAAATTAAAACGGATTTCTGTGGCAAAATGAGCAAAAAAATGTGCTGTAATATGAGTAAATTTTAGACTAATTTAATACTTTAAGTACCTTTGCAAGAATAATAAAGGATACGAAATTAATAAAGTAATAAGAAAAAAAATGTAATAAAACGTAAAACAATTTTACAACGTTCGCAAAAGATTAATAGCACTTAATATTGTTGCTATTGAAACCTATTAAAAGATTTAATTGCGTCTTTATACTGGATATAAAAATCCAGTGGAGGAGGTTTTTTAATTTAATTTCGCACAGATATATTTTTATGTGTAATATAAATAATACTTATATGGTTATATTTTTCGAATTTCAATTGCTTCCATTTCAGAATAAAATTAGTTTATTCTGAAACTTCTAATAGCTCTAAGAAGTCTAAAACCAGCTGAAACATGTTTTTCTTGCACTATATTTTGAAATAAAATAATAAAGTCAGAAACTGATCTATACAGAAATTGATGGAAACTTTTTTTCTAATACTTAAAACAATAGATTTATTATATGACAACGCGTTGTTCCAAAAACTATTTGAGAAGCTTCATACATAAATATAAGTTTCCAGGCTTCTGCTCATTCAAAACAAATGCTCAAAAGTCACTCATAATTCTCTACTTTACCTTACAGAGGAAAGGAATCGGGAATATAGTTAAGAAAAAGTTTAATTCACAACTTCTCTAAGAGAAAATTCTAAGTGAGTATTCTTTCTGTAGAAGTTTTTGAAAATTTCAGATGCGTTAGTGACCAAGGGCATTCCATTATTCATAATGGATATACTATTCATCAAGATTTGCAATTTCTTCTACCTGTCAAATGTTTCAAACTTATTTAGCATCTAGTTTTCAAATCTCGTTTCTCATTATGCTAACGATTTAAAAATGAAGTCATTTTGCTTTGAAAAATATGATTTTTTTCATAAGAATTTGAAAAGTTTATGCAAACGTTATAATTCATGAATTTCATTCTAGATTTTAAATCTGTGAATGTAATACAAAAGAGGGGATGTAGCAAGGTATAATTTTTTTAAGCGTAGAATATAGTGTATACATTTCTTTCACTAAATATAATTCTACAATTTAATATAGTATTCTCAAACTACGTTCTTTTAGAAAATAGAGTCATTTATTATTTTTAGCGCATACGTGGAAGAAATAATGTATTTCCAGCACCAAGCTGCATTCATTCTACAAATATATCAATTAAGGGTACTTATGTGCTTTCGCAACAATGCCAACGTTCAAAATAACTCGCCAAGTCGGTAACCCCAATTTGGCAATACGATTGCAATGTTATATAAGTACCCAATTAAGTACTAATCGATAATCGTCAAAAGAAGTAAATTAACTGAAGAACTAACCCGCAACAAAAGTAAAGGGAACTAGGTTTTTATCGGTTTAAGGGATAATGATTTGTTGTTTTTGCTTTCCCAAAGCGTAGCCAATATGAAAGTGAGCAATATTATACACTCAACGCTAACGCAATTGTGAAAGAGTATTTGGCGTGTTTTCTACGTGTTGAGGTGTGTTTGGTTTCATGGTTCCTACGACGGATGATTCCTGAAAACGTTCTTCAAAATCAACTAACAGAAATTTTAAATTCTGTAGAAGATATCAATCTGAATTACACTGTTTTCCCGCTAGTTTTGTTGCATTTTTATATTTGAATCATCGGCGGACTGAAATTTGGCTGTGGTGACGTTTATACGTAAGTACCCACCTTTTGAATTAGAGAAATTGGCTGATGGCATATAATACATAAGTACCAAAATGTTTCAACCATACATGATTTTTTAGGTGTTTACATATTATCGCAACAATCACTAACTCTAAGAAAACTCGCCAAGTTTGCAACGCCAAGTTCTTATGTGTCGTAAGCGCTGAATTGGCAATCATGTGCTTTATTTCATATACTGTCGCCAATAGGTTGCGATAATACGTAAGTACCCAAATTTGTACCGCATGAACTTTTTGCTTATACTTGAAAGAAATGCAGTTTTTTGAGTCAATAGACATTCAAGTTAAACAAAAATTTACAATTCTGAAATTTGGATAGTACCTATGTATTATCGTCACAGCAGCAAAATTTGCGCCAAGTGAATCGAGCCATGACATCATAACAACTAAGATTCTTACGTATTTTATTTGAAGAAAAACGATTCTCGTGGTGAAATTTTGACTGCGGTGATGCTAATACGTATGCACCACTTGGATTTGAGACTGGATTGGATATTTGGATTAGATATAGACCTATTGTAGTCCACTTCTTTATTTGTCACCAACTTGGTGCATTATTATCCTCCTAATGTAAAAATGAGCCGCTGGCGCAACTTGGCAAAATTTGCTTTTTTACTTTGCCAAAAGTGTGGACTAAAGTAGGATTTTACTCAGAACTACAGGCGCAGGTTCCAGGTTTTGTGGGATTCGGAGCAAAAAAGGGTATTATCCACTGTCGCAGAAATAATACTAAATATTAAAAGACGCACAAATATTGCAATTCAATATATATACACATACAAAATTCCATGGTTACCTCAGATGTATTTTAAGCTTAGTTGCAAAAAGTTTAGGAAGTTTTAAAGTTAGAAAGTATTTTCTTTTTAATCTGCTTCACTGTGTTTGATATATGTCACGTTTTTTTCTGATGAGATTGATGCACGTCTGCAGCATGAGCATCTGAAACATTTTTACTTTAAATTTTTGTTTTTATAAACAAGGCTTAAAAAATATTGTAAATTTATAACTAAGAATTGCATCCTGATGCCTCCTACAGTTATTTGGTTGTACCGTGACTTAATAGAAAATTATAGGCATGATTCACCTTTTATTAAAAGTAATGAAAAAAATGACGAAACCAATAAAAAGCATGATACTGTAGAAAGGAAACGTTTAGATCATTTTAACAAGCCATCATCTATGGTCCTACGAAGAAAAAGAGTTTACTACTTTACTCCCAAGTATTTTTCGAATGATAAGTCGAATTTAATCAAACAAATGCAACACTTTTATAATAATAACTTGAAAGAAAATACTAATACTAATTTCAATGCTGATTCTGAATACTATCTTATAAATAAACGAATGGAAAAGCCAGTATCTCAAGCAGAAGAGCTTAACATTGAGCAAAGTATATTCTATCCAAATATGGAATGTGAATATGTATCGAAGAAATTTGTTTCAGAAAATTTTGACTGCAAAGCCAATACTAAAAGTGATTATTTTGGAATACATTTTTTGAGTCACGCTCTTGATGTTTTCCGTTATTATTTAATATTACCATTTATTATACCAGATGTAATTTCTGGATCATTTAATACTGATCAAATCCAGAATCCAAATGACTCCAACATGAAAGATAGCTCTGAGTTGCAAAAAGTAGACGTTTATAGTCTTGATGATGAAAGTTTCGAAGATTTTTGCCTTAAAGAAGAAGAAACCAAGTTGCAAAGAACCCCTCGTACCTTCCTGCTTAGTGAAAAGGAATCTGAAATTTTAGAACATAATGAAAAACACAGAGTAAAGGAATTTGATGAACAGTATTTAACACCATTGGATAAAAATCTTGCTGAAAATAATTCATTTCCAAGATTCTCTAAAAAATTCCTTATTGAACCAGTTTTGACAAAATATAAAAGAGAATTAAAAAAGGACTGGAATGCAGAATCTCGTCAAAAAATGTTTCAGGAATCTGTCGCTTCAGAAAATTCCAATCTCTCGTTTTCAAAACTGATAAGAATGCTACTGAAAATTCATGATGAGCCCAGCGATAGGAAAGTTATATAAAAAAATCAGTGTGATTGAACTTTTGACAATTGAAATAGTTCAGCAAAAATTATAAAAAGAAAATGTAAGAACTATTACCATCAAGGAAATACTATGAAATTTTGGCACAAATTGGAGCATTTGGTTTATTGTTTACTATTGCCCCTTTATAAATACTGCACATCTTTTTCTTTTCAATATTTTATAATTACTTTCTAACAACTTTGTCTAAATTTCTAATTTAAAATATCAATGTCTATCACCAAACAAATGCACAAAAATAAGCTCCAAGTCGTGAGGTTTAAAAGTAAATAATGATTTATTCTGTTAATTTTTATTAATATTTTAAAGTATTTGTTTTATAAGGTAACATTTATAAGGCTACACAAAATATAAAGTTATTTCCTGGTATTACAGAATAATGTATTTTTAAGAATGGTACTTACGTATAAACCGTCGACCAATTTCGCCTTATTCAAAAACATCGCCAAATCAAAACACGTAGTAGCCTAGTGGTTAGAGCATCGGACTTCAGACCGGAAGAACTGGGTTCCATGCCCGAATACTTGCCGAGTACACGTGCTTGTTAAATCAGTGGGTCCATCTATCTTGTTGTGTGAGCAAAATCGTACTGTCACCTGCTTGGGGGCTCAAAGCTAAGGCTAACGACAGGCGTAGATCTAGCCCGTTGCCATGATGAATTTCGTGGGTTTCGATCTGACTACGACAGAAAGGTGGCATTAGTAACAATAACAACAACTTACATATTATCGCAACCTATTGGCGACATTATATGAAACTAAGTACCTGGTTGCCAATTCAGTGCGTACGACATATAGGAAATCGGAGTTTCCAACTTGGCGAGTTATTAATAGAGTTGGCGATTGTTGCGATAATAAGTACCGACGTTGCCAAATCCTGTACCCCATTGTATACGTGAACAAAACTATTGTTTTTGTAGATGCTTGCGAACAGCTTTCTACTATTGGCTGCATATCGCGGCATTTTGCGACGTGTTTTCATTTGAGGAAATGGTCGACGGTATAATAAGTAACCAAAGTACCATATAAATTTACAGACGTACGAATTTTAGGGGATGAATTTCAAATGAATTAGGATGTTGTTTGCACGTGAATTAATTTAGCTGTTCACTTTTAAAGACTTTTTTTGTATTACTCTGAAAATTTTTTATTGATTTTGTATGTTATGATGTATATATATATATGTAATACGACGATACTGATACGACGATATTCGTTGGAATGGATTCTTTAAACTGATATTGAAGAAAAATTCTTGAGGTTAATTAAATCGGTTTATTATGCTTCTTGAAAACATTTAAGCAAGACAAGGACGACACATAGATGTACGTAATCACAAATAGACACACACACACAATACACCAATACTAGCTGCAGTAGACTACATGATGACAAGACACAAGAAGCGAAAAAAGCCGCGTAACCGTGTGCTCCGAGTTCTTTAACTGGCGGTGAAGGTCGTACGACGCGCGCGACCAATTAGATTAAAATTAAGTTGAAGATTATGCGCGCGAGCAATTAGATTACGATTAAGATTATGCAGGCGAGCAATTAGATAACGATTAAGATTAGGCGCGCGAGCAATTAGATTACGATGCGAAAGAACTAGGAAATGATTTAACGGGGTACAGTTAAAGAGAGTTAGCAGAAGTCATTACATATATATATATATATATATATGGAAGAAATTTATGTAAAATATAGAACACATAACAGGAAAAAAATATTAAGATCAAATCTAATGAAATACAAATAAGAACCTAGCGAGTCAAAATGCAATTTCGGACTTAGGACCGAATAAGTGGGTTAAACTAGTTTGAAGGCGCCAACCTTCCCCCTTTGCAACTCGGTAGGAAAGACCAAAATAAAATAAATAGAAATTTAAAGTATAAAAATTCTAAGTATAAAAAATTCAAAGTATAAAAATATAAAAAATCCAAAGTATAAAAAATCTCATAGAAATATGAAAGAACAACCGACTACTGTTAAGCAAAAAATTCTCCCAAAATGTTTAAGCAGAAAAATATCAAAAGAATTACCCAGTAAAAGGATTCTTCCAAAAAGATTTTAAAACTTCTGCTCACAAAGCTTATTCCAAGAGATCCAACACTCTTGAAACCGATGGGAAGCTTTTATATGTTGTGATAAAAATCTAAATTGCACTTAAACGCATCCTTTATACCAGCTTGTAAGGAAGACGCCAAGAAAGATTACATTTAAATTTGGTAGGCTGTAACTTGGTTGGTTGTCACAAATATAGAAAATTGGTTGGTTGTCAAAATGTAGAAATTTGGTTTGGTTGCCAGAAATGTAGAAATTTTTCATTTTATAAAATTTTTAAGAAGGGTGTGGAAAAAATAAACTGTGTGAAGAGTATTAAAACAGAATCTTCACAGCAAAACCACTAAAATGCTGATTTTGAAATCCTATTGTTGTATGGTGGTTTTGAAATCAGAAATAGCAAGATGATTAATGTATTTGTGATGAATATATGTTCTTAAGAAGTTAAAAGGATAGTCATGATCTAAGCAGCATTGGAAGAATTTCTTGATATTATTAAATTTATCTATTTTGTTGGTAGTTAAGTTATCATTCCTAAGTAAGAAATTCAAAACAATTTTTCTGTAAATTGATAGATGCAAATTGCTGTTCCATACAGGAATTTTCATTACATGAAACTAAAAGAATCTCTTTTGTCATAAATATTACAGACTACTCTATTGTCAATAAGATGCAAGTCTAAATCTAGGAATTCAACCATATTAGAGTTAAAATTAGTTTTAAGAAGGTTGAGATTGTCAGGGTTGAAGATAATATTTGGTTTGAATTCACTATTTTTACCAAAAATTATTATATCATCTATATAACGGTAAAGTAAGAAAGATTCATCAAAAATATGATCAATTTCAAAAAAATGTAAATAGAGGTTAGCTAAACTATTACTGGCAGGACCACAATGAGGTAATCCTCTGATCTGTTTAAAAAGATTTTGATCAAATGCTATGAAATTTTCTTGTAAAACAAGATAACCAGGATATATATATATAATATATATATATATATATAGGTAATTCTTTTAATATTTTTCTGCTTAAACTTTTGGGAGAATTTTTTGCTGAATAGTAGTAGTCGGTTGTTCTTTCATACTTTCTGTAAGATTTTTTTATACTTTGGATTTATTATAATTTAATTTTTTTAAACTTGAAATTTTTATACTTTAAATTTCTATTTATTTTATTTTGTTTTTTTTCTACCGAGTTGCGCAAAGGGGGAAGGTTGGCGCCTTCAAACTAGTTTAACCCCACTTATTCGGTCCAAGTCCGAAATTACTTTTTGACTCGCTAGGTTCATATTTGTATTTAATTTTTATATCTTCTTTAGTTATGATCTTCATGTTTTTAATAAGTTGTTTCCTGTTATGTTCTTTATTTTATTTAATATATTTTGTAAATTTCTTCCAGAAAAATGTAAGGAATTTCATTTTATCAATTAATATTTTAGAAGTGTTGCTATTTTGCGTATTGCTATAATTCCGTTTAATATTGTATTTTGATTTTATTATTCGTGTTACTCAATTCTATTTACTGCGTGTAAAAGGTATTTCTATATTATGTTATGTACTGTTTTGTATATATTGAAAATTTATTATGTTTGTAAGAGAGAAAGGGGAACCGTTACTCCAATTTTAAAATTGGAGGGGGGAAATGTAAGGATAATTAAATTAGATCTAAAATTGCAACGCTAGTCCCCTTTTAACTTTTATTTTCCCGTTACATCTTCAAGTATTAGATTTATTACCCATTTCGGGAATGTAAAACACATGGCTTAACAGAAGTTTGCCGGCTCCGATCATTAATTTTTATTGCCTAATGTGTCATACTTGAATTCTCAAGTATATCTCTTCAATCGGAAGCGTACTTGAAGAGCATATGGCTTCTGAGAGGGCGGCCTATTCATATGGTTAACACGTGTCCGTCTCTCTCTCTCTTACAGAGAGATTACAAAATGATCTCATGGAATAAAGACGGTTAAAATAAAATGTCTTGATGATCACTCGAAAACCACGACATATATATATATATATATATATTTCTATCAGCATTGTCAATTTTAGATATGTACATGTGCATAGTTACCAAACCACCTAAAATATAGTCAAAAGATGAGAAACGCTGCCTATAAAAATTTTTATAGTCTGAATTTGTGACAAATTTCATTGTCGATGGGATGTTTTAACAGCTCTATCTGTTAAGTCACTCGATAAGGTTAATTTTGGGTATTTTTTAAAATCATTCACAAATTAAAAACCGTCAAAGGGCAACGGTATCACATTTGTTCCGAAAATTCTTATAATTGAAATGTGTAATAAGAATCAAATACTAAGCCTTTTACAATCCCACTCTCGCAACAAATTTTTAAATATTTTGCAGCTTCAAAAAATTACTATGAAAAATCTGGAGTTTTTACTTCAAATCTGTTTTTATATGCCATTTATATATATTTAATACCAAGATTTAAAACCTCTACATACAATGACCTCACATAAGTTTCAAGTATTACACCTCTAATTGTTACTTGAAATTTTAAAGATTTATCTTGATTCCATACGTCATTCTTTGGGGCCTTAACAGGTTTTGTAAATATTTCTTGGCTGAAACGTTTTAAAATTTCATATAATGTCAATATACTCTTTATTCAGTTTTGGACTGGACCTTTTTTTTTAAAAAAAAAAATGGTTTCGTTAAATATTAGTTTTGTTTCAAATGAGAACTACATTAAATAATGATTCAAGCATTGTTCGCTGCTCTCTACAATGCTTGAATTTTGTATTAAAAAACACTTATAATTTTTTGATACAAAAGATTTTTCTTGCTGTTTGTACAGGTTCAGAAAGTATTAAAATATTCTCATGATACTCATAGCTAATAGAGTGTTTATAACGAATTCAAAATAGACTTTGATATAATATAGACAGTATGAAGGAGAAAAGCAATGTTTGAAAATGTATTGATCAGTCATAAAACTCTGAGGTTTAATAAAACTAAAAATAAAAATAAAATTACAATTAGCAATTAATATTTTAGTACTTCGATTTATTAAACTGCTAAATTATTATAATGCACTATAAATATTTTTGCTAATTATGATTATAGTTAAATTTTCTAGGTTCTAGTGAGTGAGTGAGTGAATATTAATTTCACTCTGTTCAGCTACTCTCGAGGGCTTTTAGCAATGGACCTCGTAATTTTGAACATTGCACATAAAACGAGGACAACACCATTTATCAGCTCGTTTTTATTTTACATACGAAGTATCTTTACTACACATCTAAAATTTCGAAGCTCTGAAATATATATATATATATATATATAAACATGATTCTGTATACTTAATTTCCGTTTATATATTTTGCACTCTCAAAGCTTTGTATATTAATTACTTCAGCTGTAAAGCAGGCTGTTAGATCCATCTTCTTGTCTCCGTATTTTAAAATATGAATTTCCTTTGACTACAAAATATATATCTAGTTCCAGTTTAACAATATATAAGCCTCTTTATAAATTTAAAATGTGTAATTTCTACTCCAACGAGAAATATTAAAAGTTTTTCATACTTCTTCCTAACTCTCCCTTCCCTTTGATGTAGAGAAATTCCATCTTAAAATTCTTTCAGGACACACTAATTTAACATGAATACATTTGAAATTCGGTAAATATTGACAAGAATATCGTAATTGAGAAATTAGTTTGAAAAAAATAGAAAAACTTCATTTGCAAAAGTTGCTACAATAATTTGATATTTTTTTTATTCCTCATTCCTGTTTCACTGAAAGAATAGAAGGATTAATTGAACCAAATTTTAATATTTTGCTTTCAATTTTTAACCAACTTTACGTGACTAGATAAAAACACAATCCCCTTTTTACAAACTGACTCAGTTTATACAGTTTCTAAAATGAACTTTTTGAAACTTACAAAGTACTGTAAGAAAATTGCATAATCCCTTAAAAGCGTTTTGTATATTTTGAATATTTAGAGCAGGGATCTGCAACCTATGGCATAGTTGCCAAATGTAGCACTCGGTTCAATTATCAGTGACACTCTACGTCATTGGAAATTTGTTAAGTTTTGAATGGATAAAAATTGGTAATCTTGAAATGCCGCTTATTTAACTAACATCTCCAGAATTAGGGAAAGCAAAATCACAACGGAATTATGAAAAAATCTGTAACATAATTTAACGATAAATCGATAGCTATTTTAAATTGTTGGATGTCGTTCCTTGAGAGATTGAAATGTTTGAAGAAAATTTTCCATACATTGTTTTCCGCTTACAGCTCTGCATATATACTTGAAAAAATCTTTTCTTATGTGAAAAGTATCTTGTGAGTCTGGAAGGAAGTTGTTTAACAACTGAATATTCAGAAACGTGTCAAATCGAAAGTCTCAAACTATAATCCTGATATTACGATATTGCGATATTGATGCGGCGTTCATCAATTTTACTTTAAACTAACATCTTAACAACTACCCAGGTTCGCTTATTTAACTTAGTCCGCATCATGATAGTGGCTAGTACTTTAAATGAATTAATGAGACAACGCAAAACTAATGACATTACTCGGATTCAAATTAATTAAATTAGTTTATTACAATTAAAACACATTTCCACCCTTTGTGCTTGCGCGCACTCTTTGTTCAGCCTCGTCATTGGACAGTAACCAAGCGCAAAGTTACAAAAGTTGCATCTTTAATTAAATTTATGGGTCCATTCACCCTGCATGACCGTTGACAAACCCCATGCTGGTCCCCAGCACAAGAATTGCAACAACATCCTGTAAACAAGGGGGATATACAAATTACTGATTATTTGGGGGCCAACTACATTGTCGGCCAGCCCCCCATAAATATCCGACCACTTGCGACAATTTTTGTTTTTAAAAATGGAGATATGGGGATTTTTTCTTATGGTTTTTAGGTTTGTTTAGTACATTTTAAGAAAAATATGCTAAAATTAAGAGGATAAAAATAAATTATTATAACTAAAATTGGAAAAAAGGGGTAAAAATTTACAAAAAATAACATACCAACGGCCTTTTGTACCAACAGTTTATGAACAAATTTTCAATTTTTCAATTCTGATGTTTTGCTACGTTATTCATTTTTAAAATAACCTTCAGGATAAGAATTATTTTAGTTTTTACAAAAACCTGAGCTTTTTATCTTAGTTATTATATGAAATTGCTTAAAAAAACAGTGATTATATTAACATAATTGACTGTAGATTTTGTAATAAAACAGTGATTGATAAATCTTAAGGTTAAAACACTTCTACTTTTATACAGAACATACACAAAAAATTTCAGTCATTTATTTTCAAAACTTTTTGAGCAATCACTGTCCTCGTTTGAGTATTTTTTAAAAAACACATTTCGAGTAAAACGCGCATGACATCTTGCTTAAAGAGTAATGGTATCTGCTTTTACTGAAACACTTGTAGTTGTTGTTCTAAAGAACGGAAAATAATAAACTTAGTACTTTTATAAAGCGAATAAGATGGTCTATAAAATAAAATCATAAAAAAAATTGTTAATTTTTGGCAAAATTCACAATTTTAGGGTATTTGGATACCCTAAGAAGAGCAGTACAGAGACAAGATACGCTTTAAGTTTTAATTTGTTATGTAACTCTATATTTGCTATAAAACTATATTTTATTTTGTACTATTTATTACCTATTTTAATAAATATTCTTAAGAGATACACAGTATATGAAAAAATTTTTTTATTAATTTTTTTTTTTTATGTTGAAGGAACAATTTTAATTTTTTATTTATGTTGAAGGAATAGTTATATTTTATGTTGCTAATTTTTAAATTAATAAATATTTTTAAAAGATGCAAAATTAATATAAAATTAAACTATAAATTTGTATTTTTGACCCCTGTTCCTTAACTCTGCATAAACTATTACAGGAATTGAATGGTTTCAAATATTTTCAACTGCGTTTCATCCTGAATCATATTGGTACTTTGGTTTGCCGACCCCTGATTTAGACCATACACATTTCTATCATTTTTCAATTTACTTATTCCAAATGTTATTGGTATACCATTTCACGGTTATTGGTACCATTTCATAACGCACGAGAGATGTTCTCCTTTTTAACACTCTTTTATTAGCTTCACTTGTACGTAACGGAATCTTTGAACTCAATTTTTACCCACTTTAAAAGGTCAGATTAATTCGAAATTTTGCTCACTTGTCCAGGACCGATGACAATACAATAATTTAATAATTTTGTTTCATTGTCCTGATCAGGGTCATCAGGATTAACATTTTACTATAATGTTAATTCGTATCATCACATCAAAACGTATTGTTTTAAAAAAATAAAAAAATCTTTAGCAGTTAGAACATAAATTTTTTTCCACATGCACAAGTCTTTTTTTTTATTTACATTTCCGGAAAAACTAGACATTTTTTATATTATGGTAAGAAATTTCTGACGCACCCACCCTCCTCTTTCTCACATAAAGAATACTTTTTGTTTGTATTATTTTTGTTAACCACGAGTGTATTCGATTTTAAGGTTGCAACTTTATCTTTTAGTCTCTAAATCTGGAATTAGTCGAAAAATCTGGAAATGGTATATGGAATTTATCGCCAAATCTGGAAATCGTTATTCCTAATGATCCTGATCATAACAATGGAACAAAATTATGAAATTATTGTACTGTCTTCAGTCCTTGACAAGTGTACACAATTTCGAATCAATCTGACCCTTTAAAATAGGTAAATATCGAGTTCAAAGATTCCGTTAGGTACAAGTGAAACATATAAAAGTGTGTTAATAATAATATAAACTCTTTAGACATATTTAATACGCTTATTTCAACAGACGAGATGGAGTTGAATTTAACTATTTATCATATTTACATGAAAAATTTAGGTATAAGTAAATAGTATTACTCGCATAAATATTTAATATAATATAAATTTTGTTGAAACATTTTTATTATTATGTATACACTCGACGCGATGATAAGCCATATTAACATATAAACTCAAGACTTATATTAGAATGAATAATGGGAAAAGACATGATGTATAAATAGGGTAAGCATCAATAACAAATACCTATAGGTGGTTGTACCGAAATAATTATACATTATTTGAAAATTACCCTAGAGTAAAAATCTCTAGGAAACAAATAACATCGAATAACTCAACTACCATTCCTCTAAATTTCGATGAATTACAATAAAATATTTTAAAACCTGAATAGAAACGTGAATACAATATTTAATCACCAGAAGTAAAATTTCACATTATTGTTAAATATTTTGTCGAAGGAAATATTTATTTGTGCCGGTGATCAGATTATGCAATGAGTTAAATTGTAAATAGACGCAATTATTACTTATTTTCATAATGCCCTTCTAGATGGCAGCACGATGAATGATTCTAAATTCAAAGTACGCTCTTGGAATTAAGAATTGGCAAGTTTTCTTGAATGGGGATTTGTGTATGAATGAATGAACTGATTTTGTAGAACAAGAAAAACCAAAGACAAAACAATTTCATTTGAACAGATTTTAGAAATTCACAAATTCCGTGACAGGTTTTCGATCGGATACATAAATTTTAAAATTAACATTTGAAATTTCTTTTATAAATTTGTCCGAATATTTTCTTTAACTGAAAGCTATTGACATAATTAAAATTTATCTACTAAAAATCTGAATCTACTATCAACATCATGCCATTCTGAAAACCAACGAAATCTCTTTATAGTTTAAAGTTATTATTTTTGAAACATACTAAAAAAGACGCTTACACATATTTTAGCCGGATAATTCATATTTTAGTATCCAAAATTAAGATAATTTATATACTATTCTAATTAAACAGAAAACACAAAAATGTAAAATTACTGCTTCCACTAAAAAAGGATAGATTCGAACATTTCTAGTCGATTATGTAAGCGTACACGGGCCTGTGGGCTGCGCATTACGACTGAAAATGCTTTGTAAGGACACGTGCTTTCTTTGTTTTACCTATGTAACGTTGGGTAAAATTCAGAAAACAGTTCACGTATGTCATCACTAATATATGGATAACGGAATGAGGTGGCCAATAATCAGAAGATTTTAGACTGTACAGTCCCAAGTGCAAATTGTTGGAGACATTAATACAGCGCCAAGCTTAGTGTGGAACTTAAGGAGACAGTGACGCACAACTTAATTTCCAAAGAGTCCTCTGAAGGTCGTTCAAGAATCACGAAAAACAATGAAAATTGGTACTGCCTATTTTAACCCGGTGCAACAGAATTGTAAAACTTCTCAGCAGTCTCGTAAGCTTCTAGCTTTCACATGAATTCCAGTTTTTAAGGTTATTACTTTCAGAAAAGTACATAAGAGTGATCTGTTTGTAAGAAGACCTGCCGTTTACAATCTATATTTATATAAATAGAATTGTACAGAGGATATTGACATATTATAGAACAGACAACAGACGGAGAACGTTGTATTCATTGATGAATCCAGAACAGACTAACCGTTACTTCTCGTCATACCTTGAACTACAGAAAACTAAGGATTGATGAATGTTCTCCAACATTTGAGAAAAGATCGGAGAGGGAGCAGGTTCAATGGTCTGGTTTGTATCGGCTTGTCCTGACGTAGTGATTTACGTGTCTCTGAGAGATATTGTGTACATGCTATGAGAAATAAGAATGAAAACTTGGAAATCTTTGTTGTTCTCATCTCATTGATGCATTTGACCTTGATTTTTTTCCATGTGATACTTCTTCAGATAGGCTTCATCTCAAAAATCTGGAAAGAAAGGGTATTCGTCGGAGGGATTGTACATTCCGAATTTGAAGTTAATTACACTTCTAGAGAAGATCTCGAACACTCTAAGGAAGGTTAATTGCAGCTTTTTGCTTGGAACAATGTACGGCATGAAAAAAGCGTCCTTGAAGCAGTTTGATTGATTCCTATAGAAACTCAATCTTTCTAATTTTCAGCGTCAATTTATATTGTTAAATATTTATAACTGTACGAAAACTGTATAGTGCTTATTCCCCGATTTTATATTCCGCTTTGTTGTTCGTAAGATCATGCGTTTGTATAATATAATTGTTGTAAAGTACTTTTTATACTATATCAGCCTTCGTACATACTTGATTTCATTAAATTCTGTCCAGTACTTCATTCAAATCGTTATTTGGCGATTCTAACGTGGCGACACACACAGGTCACCTGAAAGTTATGAAACTACATTAGTCCTGTGTCGCCTCTTTAGAAGTGCCAAATATAGATTCTCATTTGTCGATGGTGATCTTCCTCGATCTTGTCCAGGTCTTCTTGATACGGATCTAGTTTCCTTAAGTGTTTCCATAAATTGTATATGGCACTAGGCGTTACATTTCACTCTGTAGCCTCTTGAGCTAGTGAATGGTATACCTTCAATCTTCCGACAATTCAACATTTTATTCCGTCACCTCTTCTTCATACTCGTTTGACCTTACCTCGTTGTCTAGGAATATTAACTGCTGTCAAGAGCCCATTTATACTGCGCAATTAGCATTGAATAAAACAAGTGAAAATAACAAAGGATTTTTATTATTTCTCGTTGTTGTAGTGAAGCATAGAACCCTCCCCCCACCTCAGAAATCCTTTTGACTTCCAGAAGATCCTTTGCTTGAATTTGAAAGTGACTACATTGTATGAATGAGTGAAAAAGACTGGTCATACCAAATAGAGGCTGCAATTTATACAATATGGAAGTATCTGTGTAAAGGTGCTGGCAACAATGGTGAATGAAAGGAACTCATCAACAGAATGAAGACTTCCATAATGGTTCCATAATTACTGATTTTGACACTGAAAGTGCAATTGTTTGTCATTAATGGATCAAATGGTTTCGAACTTTCCATCGTTTCATTTTTCGTATGGGACTCTCGCATGCTTAATGTCAAACAGAAAAAAAAAAACTTATTTTCATGGCACTCTGATTTTTTTCAAAAACAAAATTTTTTTGTCATATATATATATATGAATAAAATTATGGATGTTTGTATATATGGCCTCGCTTCATTCCAACACGTTCAACCGATTATTATGAAAATTGGCATGTAAGTGTATTTTGTTGTGTGGGGGAGAAGGTTTTTATGCCATCCTCTTTGTTGCAGCTTCCTACCAGGTGGCGCTACAGCATATAAACTTCTGCACCGTTCAAAAAATCACCTTGAAAATTGTCATGTATGTGTATTTTTTCGTGGAGAATTCATTTACGTTACTCTCTTTGTTGCACTATACAACAGGTGGTGCTGTTGCATTCCAATTTCAGTATTGGTTAATTGATTCCCATTAAAACTAGTATCATGTTATATTTGAACACGGAGAATGTATTTGCTGTAATCACAGCATTAAGGTCAAGTTATTTTTTACAACATTTTATGAAATAAATCTTGAAAGTGGTGCTTTTTCCAATAACCTAGGAAGTATGAAGCATTATAGAAAAGTATGTAAGAATCAACAAAATCCAATACTAATCATACTTCATTATTTTTATTAATAAAAATTTATAATAAAGAATGTGTTTGGTTTTATGAATCGGTACTGATACATACAGTAATTGGTAAGTTATGTCAAGCAAATAGCGATTGTGACTGATTAGTAAATAGTGAGTAATTTCAATAATCACGAATAGGAAATTTAATACTCGATGTAATAACATCACCATGCACATTCAGTATAGCATTAGATGGAGAAATTATTGCTGAATTACGGTCACTATTCCACAAGCGCAACTGTTTGGTCAAAGATTTTAAATCCGCTTTAGAGGATGTGAGATTAGATGACTTGAAAGTCATTATCAGAGAAGATAAATATCCATCAAATGGGTATGAAAGACGCTTCAATGTTCCAATGGCTCCTGAAGTAGCAGAAATACAACAAACAGTGACCAGTGTTAGTAATCGGAAAGTAAGCTCAATAATTTTATAAGTAAATTTAAAACGTAACCACAAAAGGAATAATTTCTACTCTTTTATAGACAGATAAAATTTGTACTACACTCAACTAAACTGTTTCCGGAAATCTCATATGTTAATAAACATTGAGTACTAGGAATTATTTGAAGTACCACATAAAAAAATATCGAGCACTGGAAGGTCAACTAGAAATACGCGGCGAATGTCAGTTCGTAGAGTTACTGAAAATTCTAAAAACCGAGAAACACGCTTAGAAACCGAATCAGAGTCTCTACTTCAAAAGCGGCTTAAACTTCTCAACAGCACGATGTACGATTTACAGATCTTCGAGCAAGAGCGTCTCCTTCAAGAGCTGCTGAAACACTCGAATAGCGAGTCACACGATGTGAAGCTCAACGCTTACGACAGGTTTTGTTAAGAACTAGAGTCAATCTTAAGAGTGCGGCATTTAATAACGATGAAGACTACGATTATGGAATGCATCGTGAAGTTGTCATTGGTTTAATGGCTACATTGTACTTACATTGTCGCGTTTTCAAATTTCAGAAAGAAACACCTGGTATGTGCTGCTCCAGTGGCAAAGTCAATTTTCTACCCCTGGCTGATCCACCAGAGCCATTTCTTACATATGTGGCTGGACCTACTCGGGGGTCCAAACACTTCTCAAAATCATATTCGGAATTACAACTCATGTTTTCAAATGGTATCATTTGGAGAGGCAAATATTTTGAGATATGATAATGTCATGCCCACATTCAAAGTTCAAGAACAAGTGTATCATCAGATTGGTTCACTTCTTCCAGTACCCGAACAAGATCCACAATTTTTGATTTATTTTATGAACAACGTGTGGAGAAAGAGATACATAAACGGTGCACGTCCAGTAAAGCACTGATTGAGAAATTATTGCTGAATAACGATCCCTATTCCACGACCACAACCGTTTGGTCAGAAGTTTTAAATCCGCTTTAGAAGATGTGAGATCAGATGACTTGAAAGTCATCTGCGCCGTTCAGCCATTCACCTTAAAACTCGGCATATACGGCAAAGCAAATTGTATGTAAACATTTTGCTATGCTTGCCGGTCACCTGGCGAGATATTGTAAAGGAAGCGAAATCAATCCAAGCAACGTTTTTTGAAACACATCAGTCGTACGACGCACTTCAAATTCTAATACTGTTTCCACGAGAAGAAGACAGATATCATGTCAAATTTTATCAAAGTAATCTCACTGCAGGTGCTGTAACATCAGGAAAAGGCAGCTGTATAGATTTTTATGCATGTATCATGCCCCAAAATATAAATGAAAATCTCTTTTGTAGCATTGGAAAAACACCTGGAATGGCAACTGTACTGAAAAATATGTCAACTCATTATTTGGCATATATAAACTATATTCAAATGAGAGATAAATAAAGTACAGACTTAAAAAAATTATGTTTTTATGCTTAATTACACCTCTATTAAATTATAAGCGAAGATTAATTGGATTGCATTGAATATTTAAATATAATAATAAATTAACCTATTAAAACAAAGCCACAGCAACGCGTGGCCGGGTCAGCTAGTATTATATATATTGCTGTTTAAATAAATTACACAACAACACATTCATACAGCGGAATATTGCATCCATAGAGAAATAATTAAGTCAGAGAAGCAATTCAATTAAATGACAACTATTTTACAACTCTATTATTATTATGACTTTAATTAAATATTTTGTGAGCTTGTCATTTTTAAGAGTTACGCGAAGATGTTATAAAAAACATCAGTTAGATATTTTGATTTAATATAACTCTTGAGTAACTTTTTACATTTTGTTAAATTAATATATTTTTTTATTAGTTCATTTTGATAGCGTAATTAGTTTTATTCAAATGGAATAGATATTAATAATTTACAATTGACAAGTGTTTAATGGTCAGTAATAGAGAATTAAAATCATTTTTGTTTTAATGATTGTATTCGCATAACACATGATTTAATTTAAACATAAATAAATCTTTTATATATATTAAATTGTATTTTAAAATTAAATTCTTTTAATATATATCATATTTCATGTTCGAGTATGCTCTTTTTTGATTAAATAGAAACTTATTTTAATCTAATTTTTAAACAGCATGCAATTTTTAATTAATAAGCTAATTTTGCAAAGTGATATTTGCTTTTTCATATTCATGACGATCAGTTCCAAAGATAGAGACGCTACTTTGTTTTTATAGCAAAAATAACCATTAAAATTAACAGAAATAGTAAATATAATAACTGAAAAAATAGTAAACGGAATAGAACAAAAATAAAATTATAAATGGAATACAAATAAAAAAATAATAATAAAAACAGTAAAGTAATAGTAAATAGAATAGTAAAAACATACAGATTGTGACCTAACTCATGAATTTTAGATTTAACATTACGTGTTCTAATTATTATTAGATCTTTTACTTTGCTTTTTCTACGTATTCAAGAAATAATTATTTACATCTGAACAAAAACTTTTTCTGTTATAAAAACCTTTTAATCAAATGGAGGAGAAAAACTATTTTTTAAATTGAAAGAAAATAAAGAGGAAATGAATATAAATGGATAAAAAAAATATCAGACATTTTTTTTTCAAATACTTAACATCAAACATTAAATTTCCTGCATATATTTTTAATGCATTAAAAAAATATCCAGGCTCATCAATAACATAAAATTTCCTCTATATATCAGTCACGTATTAAATTCAGGGTCACGTTATCCTAGAAAGTATTTTCAGTTGTTCATGAGCAAAAATCGATATATCTATTGTCTGTTCGGTTGTCTGCTGGCAGCAATTCTCGTGACCTTGATCTTGAAACCAGTGAAGCGGTGTTGCCAAAACTCCATCACATAATTGACGTACATTACACACTTCTTTCGGTTTTTTCTCTTCTCCTGTTTTTTCCCTTTCTTTATATAGATTATATGTGTGGCCGTGACCGTTTTTGAAGTAAACGCCTGGGAAAACGGAACATATAATTTGGGAACTAAAGCGACTTAGGAAATTTGATGCGTGCACAATACCGGAAATTTAGAACTTGTTTGTAATGTTGGATTTTTTTATTAACTTTTTAAAATCGTGTATTTGTTCTGTGAATTGTTTGTAGTTTTTTATTTCAAAGATTTTTATTTCAAATTTAGAACCAGAAAGCATAACAATGTAAAAACTTTAACCATAAAGCTTCCGATTTATTTAATGAGCTGTTGGAATGAGATATTTACATACAGTGAAAATCGTTTAACACGAAACTGTGGAGACTGAATTCTTCTTTAATGTTAAAAGACATAATTATATATGTATATACTTTCGACTTTCGATAATTCAAACCTTCGATTATACGAACCTCTAGATAATTCTAAGTATATACTCAGTCCCTTGAAAAACTCTTGATATTTAGAACTAAAGCAATACGTTTAGATACACTTGATACTTCAAAGTAAAATCTGTGGCTTGTCAGATGACAACACATTAAAATTCGAAGTTATCTTATAAAACTCTCGACAATTCGAACACTCACTTTCATCTGCAATCCTGTAATAAACAGGTTGGAGCTTACAAGTTTTGCTTTGTGTTGTTTCAGTGTATCACCCCTGTAACGCAGCCCCTTTGATGACCATCTGTCTGCCCTTTTAGTGTTTTCCGATTCCTCAGGCGAAAAGACACTTTTATTATTTTCATTCCTTTAAGTGGACTATAGATTAACCTCACCTGTTGTCATCGTCCATATCTTTCGCTTAACATATGGTCTTGCTACATATGTGTTCAGAAAGGATGGTCCGCTATTGTGAAGAAGAGATGTGTAGGATTCTGTATGAATGTATTCTTTTAATACGGGACTTTTAACTTCTGTAAAATATTTATACTGTATAATAAAATTAAAAATACTTTAAAATTTTTTTATACATATGTACAATTATTGTTTTATTACATAGTTTCATGTTTAAATGAGTTAGAAGAAAAATTTCTCTTCGTGTATTTTGGTAGTTTTTTCCTACCCTCTTGATAATTCGAAGTTTTTCATTGGTCCCTCCAACTTCGAATTATCGAAAGTCGACTGTATAAATTTTATGTATTTCTAAGTTTTTCTTAAATTGTTGACGAGAATATATATACATCATAAAATTTTTTTCTTACTTAAGTGTCTAACTGTAAATCTACAAAATAAGCCCGTTATCGGTATAAAAAATAACATTTTACGCAAAATTTCTCAGTTATAATATCATTTGCATTTGGGACCAAATAATAACCGAAGGTGCACATTTGTGCACCTCAAACGTTACTTCTAATTAGAAACTATAACGTTTAAAAGTGTGATAATTCTATGATCTATCAACTCTTGGAAATCATCTACATCACATAAAAAATATGCCCAAGAGTTTTAAATATATATTAAAAACATAACTCACACTCTTTTTTGGTTTTTTTGTCGAGTCGGTCATTACTAGTTTGCGCTTTGAAAATCTCTGGGGGAAAAAACATCGCCATCAGGTGGTAAAACTAAAACGCATGGACATGCACACCTTCGATCTCAGTTGATTGTTTTCATCCGTTAATGAGATACGAATTTATAACCGAAGGTTAATACACGTGTACTTTGGGTCTGAAGAGGTTAAATATGGAAGTATAAGTTGATTTTAGATAAATTTTGGTAAGTCAGTAATTTTGGTTTCGAAATCAAATAAATATGCATTCAAATCTGAGTTCAACTAATTATTAATATAACTGCTGATATTCTTAAGGTAATTAAGCAGGGAAATACAATATCTTGGTGTACTGAATATCATTTAGTGTTGGAATATTAGTCTTCACATAGCTTAAGGCAGTGCTTCTCAAACTTTCAATATTTGCGACCCAATATTAAATCATAATTTTCATCGCACACCCCTTCCTTACAATAACATTGAATTCAATACTATACTTGGACTCTAAAGCAAAACTACAACTTTAACCTTTTAAGTGCCACGAGCGTATATAAACGTTTTTCTCATCCAAAGCATTAATTTCCCTCGACGTAAAAATACGTCTCGGAACGTAATATTTTCTGTGCACTGCTATCCATAAAATTATTCCGAAGACTTTGGAATCCAATAAAAGGACCTCAAGACAGTGTTTGCTAAGGATTTACATATTTCAGAGGATTTTCTTATTTATTCCTCCCTCTCCCCCAATACATCAGATACATGTGCCTGCGTGGAAAACTATGGCATTGGGGAACATATTGTGTAACTTTTTATCTGCTGTTGAGAGATTAATCGCTTACGTTACAAACACATTATTACATTATACACATTATTAAGATAAGTGTTAATTTTTATATATAATTTTATAAATGACAAGCCCATGGGGTCACTGGTAAATATTAAACTGATTTAATAGTATTGTTAAATTAGTTATAAAATACATTGTGCAGTTCTGATACATTTGAAAGTTTATTATATCAGTGTAAATATGTATTTTATTTTTTATTATGTCAGAATGTATTTTGTTATTTACTTTCAGTAAAGTAGTAATTTTTAAAAATAAGTATTTGTTTACGACTTTCTAATATGCTCGTGCCTTCCTCGTAGAGTTATCACGCCCCCTTAGGGGGCCCACCTCACAGTTTGAGAAACGCTGGCTTAAGGAGATTAAGAAATTAGATTAACATGTTAAATGAATAATAAATTTTCAATTCACAAAAGAATTTCTGAGAATATCAGATTGTCAACAAAAGTTTTAAAAAATCAGCTTTGATAAAAAGAAACATTTTACAATGCAGAAAGGGATATGGGGATAAAGGATGTGAGATACTACTAAATAATTCATGAAGCTAGGAATTGTCTCAGGTGCAAAAACTGCTGCAATTTAAATGCGGGAAACTACAACAATAACGATTGTTAGTTTATATTTTTTTGGTGAAGAAATGAAATCTTAAGAAATCACACTCTTTCATGTCATAGAACGCCGATTGATTGATTCTCAATGTCACACTCTGCAGCAAAATAGAAGTCAAGTTCAATTGCATCAATGTCAGAGTCAGAGCTCCATATAATATAATACATGGAAGTATAAGTTGATTTCATAACGAGAAATTGAATCAATAATTTTCGTTTCGAAATCAAATAAATATTCAATTTCAAATCTGAGTTTAACTAGAAATTAATATAATTATTGATATTCTTAAGTTAATTAAGCAGGGTAGTCCGCATGTGAAACCTAGGTTCAGTTTCAAGACGTTTGGATTCTGACTGACAGCCGTGCTTCAGTTCAACATCTATCTAATTGGACATCTATAGGGGACCAGACTAGCCTTGATATTCTTAATCTTCTTGATTGAATTTCTTCTAATCATCGTGTTCATTTTCAGTGGGTGCCATCCCACGGGGGATTGATGGTAACGAGAAAGCTGATGACTGCGGCTTAGGAGTTGGTGAACCCTACTGGGTCTCTTACATTCAGTGAACTATCCTCCCTTAAGAATATTGAACTCAATCATCTTGGAAGAATTCCACCTGTTGTTATTTGTTGTTGTTTCTGATGCCACCTGATCTCGACTGTGTCAGATATAGGACCATGAAATTCATCAGACTTTGTTTTTGTTTCTTAAACTATGGATTGTTCATGTACAGAACGTACTGGCCCTTTTTAATGTTCTTCTAACAAAGAATCTGGCTATGCAGAATTTGGGACTTATTTTTCTTACACACTGTACCAAGAAAAATTTATTTTGATGTAGCATTTTTAGAATTAATTCTGTGGAATAATTTCATACAGTGGGATTATGTCTTTTATTCGATTTTAATTTTCGATTAAATCTAGGTCCTATTTTTGAAATTATTTCTTGTAGGAAATATTAAGATGTTATATTGAATTCATATCTGTGGACTCACCTGAATGATATTTTGTCTAGGTTTACTGGAAGAAAAACCCAGTTTAATGGAATAACGCGCGAGTTTCAGTTTTCTATTTTTTTAGAATTTCATGCAGTGAAAATAGATTTTTTTTCTTTTATTTCAGAAAAAGGATATGTAAAATAGAGTTATTTGAAAAACTTTTCTTTGTTGTTACATTAATGTGTTACATTCATTCAATGCATTTATATTTTATCATAAAAATGAATTGTTGATTTGTTTTTGTGTAGAACAAAGAAAATATTTTAAATAAATTTTCGTTTGTGTACTTATTTTACATTTATATGAAATGAATAAAATAGGATTCTCGAAATAAATACATTTTCTAAAATATATAGCGAACTTGTTTTGTCGTAGCACTTGCCTTCGAATATTTTTAAAGAAAATAGAGTTATTTTGAATTCGAAATATTTCACCAAAAACCGAAAACAGCGTTTTTCTTGCAAATATATCTCAAATTCTTCACATGTATAGACTATTTTTCTATTTGTATGAATAACTATAATGCATTCAATATTTTTTTATGTGGCATACTTTTGTTTTAAGTTTAGGTTTAGTATTTTTAGAACTATATTTATGATATAGGAGGATATTGTATTTTAAATGTTTAAATGTACATTATTGTATTTTAAATAATTCACACACACACATATTACTTTAGTTCTCTCTCTCCATTATAGGAGGGAAGGGAGAGGGGGGGGGGTGCCAGCTCAGGTGTCGTCCGCGTCACTTGACCATGGTTCAAAATTACGCGGACCGTCGCCAAAAGCCCTCGTGTTGCTAATCAGTGCGACGTTAATATTCTCTCACTCTCTCACTCACTATAGGAGGGAAGTGATTCAATCACTCATCGCTCACTATTAGAGTGACCAACTTGAAATTTGGCATACATGCATCTTTTGTTGAGCAGAGACACGTTAAGAACGGCCTTTTTGTGGAAATTAACTTCCAAGGCAGAAAGGGTTGGTTACGGGGTATCTAGGATAAAAATGACCCGTTTTTGAACTATTAGACCTACAGACCTAAAAATTTATAAGCATGTTTCTTTTGTAGGGTAGAGATATGTTAAGGACGGGTTTTGCAAAAATTGGCTTCCAAGGGGTTTGCGGAGGGGGAGGAGGTATAGCGACGTTGTAGATAACAAAATTTTTGTTTTTGAGCTATTAGGCTTACAGACTTGAAAATTGATAAACAAATTTCTTTTGTTGTGTAGAAATCCACTTAGAACGGGTTTTGCGAAAATCGAATCGGGGTATAAGAGATATAAATAAACTTTTGTGTTAGAATTTCAAGTCTTGTCCTATTTTAATCATGAAGCGAGGTCTCTATAATAATGTTTTCAATACAGCTGAAAGTTTATAACATAGACATCAATAACTTAAAAACAATATAGAGCTGCACAACATCATGAAACACTCAGAAAAGTGTGAAAGGAACGGCTAGTAATTTCATAATAATCAGCATATATTTTATCTTTTCTATACTGAGGAAAAAGAAGTGCAAACTTACATATCCAACAATATGCATTTCCAATAATAGCAGAATGATGCTAAGAATTTCAAGCAAATTTAATCAGGAAAATATGTGCAATATATACTTTTAATGAAGAAATATTAATATTTGTATATTAATATTAATATTACTAGGGGTGGGGTAACCTCCCTTGTATAAATTATAAAACTGTTTATACTCATTGTTGCAAATGGTAAAACTGTAATTTACATGTGTTGTGTAGTTCAGTTTTTGTTCAATGTATTATAAGCCGGAAAAAATAAATTTCAAATCTTCATTTCTGCATTTTAATTTGTAAATTTTGTTTTTTAATTTAACGCCTCTTCAAAAACAACGACCCTAATCCCCTCATTCTCTAAATTGCACTGAATTTTTATTCAGACTTTGCTTCTGCTGGACATAAACCCGACTTTTTCAAAACTGTGCTCTTTTGATTTATTAACTGTCGTGGCAAATGCCAATCTTTCAGGGAATTGCGTGCGTTTCAGTACGAATGGCATATCCAAGTCTCCTCGAGTGTCCAGTGGGATCCTTAGTACACATACAATTTCGTCTTTCTATATCCTGATAAAATTTCCCATTGAAATATATTCAACAAGAAATATTTTATTACCAATCTTGTGCAATTACGTAGTCCATGAAGATACAACCTAATTACAAATTCAGTTTTTCGATGGAGTTAGTGATGTAGATATTCAGGCGGATACTGTAGCATAAAAATTTGCATCCATAATATTGTACAGGACTTACTGCCTTTTTATTGTTGTTCTCGTGTGTGAGATAAATAAATGAATTTATTACATCATCTTGAAAGACTTTTTCAATTCCTACTGTTAGCTTACTCTCTCTCTATATATATTTATTTATATATATATTTATCTTGTTCAAATTTTCAATCGTTAATAAAATACATTCTATTCATCCAAAAGGTTCAAATAATTTTTTAAAACTTGTAGTGGATGACACTTGATGTTAATACAGCTTTTTTCAAACATTTGTTCATTAATTACCAGTTAATTAATTTAATTAATTACCGGTTTTCAATGCCAACATAAGATTCGTCTCCATTGTTGTAGCAATGTAACTGTTAAAACAATGACAAAAGTTAGCGTCGAATACCGGTTTTTCAGCCAAAATAGCCAAACCGGGTGTGCATTGTTACAACAATGCACAATGCAGACAACATGCTCTTTTTTAATTCTTACTATTAGTTCACTCTCTTCCCTATATATATATATATCTTGTTCAAATTTTCAATCGTTAATAAAATACTTTCTTTTCATTCATTCAAATTAGGAATTGACTTAATTTTTTTATATTTCTTGTTATTACGTTCTCGTGAATGTGAGATAAATAAATAAACTTATTGCATCATCTTAAAGACTTTTTTTTATATAGAGAGACAAATGAAATTTTGACAAGTAATAAAATAAATAAATATACGCAATGTGTATTCCATATCATCAATTGATACAAATAAAATTGATGAACAAATTTTCTTCCATTCTATATTTTGTTTTTTGCTCGCAAAATAATATTTATTTTTTATTATAACTTTATTTTGATAAGATTTATTAATTTTTTTCCTTTAATATTGTTATTTTAATATGCATCAATAGTAAAGAAATGAAGTACTTCATCCAATACTCAATGAAATCATGATACATATATGTTCTTATTTCATTAGGGATCTCTCTTCAGTTGCTATTTATTCTTTATTTCGTATTAATCCGAAGATCAAAATAAAGAACAAATTAGGTTCAGCTTACGGTTCTTCGAAGCAAAAAGAAAGCTAGGAAATAAATGTTTCAATAAATTGCACAAATAGTAACTCAATAAAAACAGAAATACAGATCAGACAGATTAATATTTTTCAACCAAAAACTTTTGTATTTGAGAGTATTCATTAATTTGTATTTCATCTTTAATTAATTCTTCAAGAACAGAAGACTGTTTTGATGTATTAGAAAAATGATCTGATTTATTCTAATTTAATTTTTTATATGGAAGCAATGCTGATAAAAATTTTTACTAATTAAATGGCGATGCCAGAATTACTTTGCTGAAGTTCTTATTAATATCTAATCGAAATTTAATCATACTAATTTACTTTGGAAATATTTTTTGCGTAAGGATATTTACTTTAATTCTTTGAAAATAAATAATTATCAATACTTTTTATATCAAGTTCTTACTATTTCAAAATATTGGAGTAATTGCTAATTACTTTTCAAATGATTAATTTTGTATAGCATTCAGTTATGATAGGTAATTTGAATGCTTATAATATGAAACAGAAAATAAAATATGTGATTGAATTTGTAGCTAATTAGTTATTTTCCTTTAATTTTGTTTGCGAAACATGAAATCGTTTAGAAATTGCTTTACATTTAAATGATTTTTATCATGTAATCACAAATTCATTAGCAGTGTTTTGTTTCGTTTCTTTAATGTTACATTGAATGAAGGTCGGATGGCTTTGGCTTTGTACGCCCAAGTTTGCGTGTTCGACCCCCGCGCAAGTCGATGGATTTTCATGCTGCAGAATATCGACAACTTCCATTTCGTATGGTTTTCAGGCATGTAAAAGATCCCTTGACATGTAAAAGATTTAGCTTGGGTGCAATTCCTAGTACAATTTCTCATCGTCAAAGCATAGGTGCCTCCCGCTGGTGAGGAAACGGAGCGTAAGAATTACATACGGCAGCCCTTGAAGAATGTACTAGGTCTGATATGGTAAAAATACCAATCTGCAGCCCCTTAAAAAAATGTTGTATTGTAACGTTATAAGAAATATTTAATTTTCTGGAACCTTTTTTACTAAAATACATATATCTATCTACAGTCGACTCTCGATAATACGAAGTTAGAGGGACAGATAAAAAACTGCGAATTTTCAAGAGGGTAAAAAAAAAAACAAAAAAACTCCAAAATATATAAGCAAAGAGATATTTTTTTTTCTAAAACATTAATTTGAAAACTATGTTATAAGACAACAATTGCACATATGAATAAAACTATTTTAAAGTATTTTTAAGAAGTAGATATCATATACAATGTAAGTATTAAGCAGAATATAAGTCTTGTATTAAAAGAACACATGAAATAAAATCGTTCCGTACCCAGTTCCTTCAGATACAGTCCACAACACCATTGGTTCTTCAAGGCACGGTCTAGTATGGCCCATGCCCTATTTGGTGCCACATGCTATAAGTCACAAAAATGAGCCATAAATCGTCTTGTCAGTCCGACGCAAAATACGCAGTCCTACACATCTCTTATTCACAATATAACGAACCATACTTTCTGAATGCATGTGTAGCAAGGCCACGTGTTAAACGAACGATATGCGCGGGTGACAACAGGGGCGGTCGATGTGTTGTCCACTTGAAGAAGGAAAACAATAAAAGTGTATTTTCCCCCGAAGAACCGGAAAACACTAAGAACAGTTAGCAGACAGATGGTCATAAAAGTGGCTACGTTACAGGGGAGACACGCAAAGACAATACAACACAAAAGTTTTAAGCTCCTATAATTCTTTTTTAGAATTTTTTCAACATAAACTGAAATGCAAAATATGACATTATAAAGTATGATGGATATTTGAGACAGATATTGGATGCAAAAATAACTGATTTATTAATATTTAACTTTCAGTTAAATTTTATTTTGCTTACCTCCTTAACTTATTTATTTTGAAAAATATTGTCTAAAACTACCAATTCCCTTTATTCCTGAATTTTGACTTAATTTTGATATAGTTTAAAATTTCATTATGAATATTTCATAGATAATATAATGCCTATTATTTATAAATAATTCATATTTTAATATAGATTATGGTTGTATATTATATTTATTGTGATTATAGATATTGTCAACATGCATAAGAATTCCAGAGCTCGTAAGTTAAAGGTTTATTTACAGAAAATAGTTTATAAATTTTTTGAAAAGATTTCTATTGAAACATTTGTTTTCTTTTGTATTCATAAATCTTTTAGTAGTTTTATATATAATAGTTTTATATATAAAATTATTATATAAAATTTATGTGATAGTTTACGTAAAATATTGTTAATAGCAATTGAAATTATTTTCAGGTATTTTAAAATGATAGTTGTTTTAAAAGAAACTTTTTTTTGTTAAACAAAAATAGTAATTTTATAATATTTTACAAAACACATCTCGTTTATTGATGAGTACTTCAATTGTGTTGCTAAGATACTTTTTATTTGAGCAACTACAACGGTTTTAATAGCAGATACGGCATTTTTTGTCAAAAAATAGTTAAAATACAAAGATGATCAATTATTGTGAACTTCAAATTGTTTTGAAAATAATAGTAAGATATGATACATTTTTGGCATACTAGTGAATGTTATTATTTTTATGAACTTCATTAGCAGATTATTATCATAGATTATAAGGAATTATAATACCTTATAATGATATTACTATACCTAAAAATAAAACGGTTGGTAATCAGCTTTTTTACTAAACAGAAAGAGAAAGAAAAGAAAAAAAAACGTGAAAATTGAACCACTGGATTTTATTCAATTTTTTAGTTTTTATTTATTGAAAGAAATGAAACAAATAATAGATATATACATGAATATAAAGTCCCAACACCGGGAAGAAATTAACTCATAGAAATGATATCTAGGCAAAACGGTTTTTTTTGCAACATATTTAACTGATAAAGCTTGAATTAAAGATTAAATTATGCACTAGAAGAACTATTTCAAATTTGAAATGGTGGACATTATTAACAGCTGTGTGTGTGTGTGTGTGTGTAACAGTTACTATTTTAAACACAAGCATAGAAAAGATCATCGGTTATTGCGAGTTGATTAATGTATATTTTAACAAAATTTTGAAGCAATACGAGGATTATTCAATGGACCTCGTAATTGTGAAGCACAATTAAGTGACAAAAACAGTACTTGAGCTGTCCTGTCACTCTCCAAACTTCTACGCCATGTCTATCTGAGGAAATTAAGTCTTGACATTTCATATGTATAGACCTGTTTTACGCGTTGGCTCCTCAGAAGTATCAGAATTCGAATCATTACTCTACGGAAGTAACGCCGATTACAAGTGACCCTGATGGATTATGTTGTATAGGTGTCTTATGCTGTTTTGTGGGGTGGAGTACCATCCTTGTTGCATTTCGTCATTCAATATAGAAATGGTCTCTGATGATTCTGGAGGATTCTAGATGTCGCCCAACAATGTCTTATACATACTTAAAGGAGAAAGAAGTAGAGATCGCTCAGACCACAGTAAACACATTGACGTTCTATAGAACATATTGAGACAGAATCGATAGATAAATGAGCCTCATCACGTTGGAAAATGTCTCTTGTAATCATGTATGTCAGCACAACAGTCTTAATCACCAGTTTGATGTACCAATTTCCTTTTAAAATGTTTGGAGGTAACGATGATAAAACTCCTGATATATATCATAGGAAAGGGCTTCCCCCAACAATAACTTATTGCGTAAGTACAACTTGACTTTATTCCATTTATAACATATAACCTCCAATGACACCAACGCGCCATGTGGAGGGGGCCGTGGCACGTTATATCTGTCGAGGCTCATACGTCCTTCTGTTAGTGTGGTGAAGAAATTAGGAGAGAGGGAGGGCATCTCAGGTGTAGTCCTCATCACTTGACCATGGTTCCCACAATTATGAAGTCCGTCGCCAGTAATCCTCTTGCAGCTTTATAGTGCGACGTAAATATAACTCTCACTCACTGCCTTCTATACCAAAACAGAAACGGATTTAATATGAGAACATATTGTATCTCCACTGATTCAAAATTAACAAGATTGAAACCACAGATGGTAATTATTTGGAGTAGTGGTATCTATCTATCTATCTATATATATATATTAAATTCTTGACTGGGAGATGCCAAGAAAAAAAAACGATTTATTACAGTTTGCGATGTTAATCCATCGCCAATAGAAGCTTAAATTTTTGCTATTGATGCATAAAGATGCATCATAACCATGCCAAGAATCAAGCAGTTTTTCTGCTTTGTAGTGTGGTCATACCTTGATTTTCTTTCAATGTCTTTGAATAATCTCTGATACTAGCAATCCATCCACAGTAAATGCATCCCTACCAAATATTTCTATAATGTCATGATAGGAAAACCTACCTTCTTGTACTATAACAAGGGCTCATTCAAACTCAGTAAGCTGATGATATTGCCTTTTTCGTTTTTTAAAAGAATTTTTGACATAAGTCTAGTTGACAAAGCCAAATTCGGCAAAGGAATGTATATGTTCATATAAAATGGGATTTATATGTTCATAGTGGCACGCGGATCAAAATATTCTTATTTATCTAGCATGAAATCAGAATTGCAGTCATTTTTCAAATATGTAGTGTAGTGTACAACCACTCCTCGCAAATTTTTGTTATCTAGCACAATTACTACTCTGTGTTAAACTTTTATTTTCTGCTGATTTACATGGCACATAAATTTGTAAAATGTTTTTTATTTATAAATTCTATGACATTAAACTTCTAATTGACAGATATTAATAATTTTGATAAAAGTGATGCTCCAGATCATAGATCTTTCTTTTTCTCTGATTATTATTTTTTTATGGCTTATCCTATATATTTTAATCGGATTGTATTGATTTGAGTTAACATTTTCAAAAGCAATGCAAGAACTATTGGAGTGATCACTAATCCCTAACGTTTAGGAACTAGAATGAAGGGTCTTTATAGCACTATTTTACTTCTTCTAACATTCACACCACAACACGAGATTTCATGTGATTCAGATTTATTTAATTTATTTAAAATCTTCTCTCTTATTATCCAACATGAAGTGCTTCTAAATCATAAATCAACATAATAATATGTAGGTTACATATTTCGTGACCATGACCACTCAGTTACCTCGACCTTATGATTTTATGTGGTAATTAGCATTTCTTAACTATATATTAATAAAGAATATATTTAAATAAGAAAACTATAAATACAGTCAAACCTCCATATTACGAGCCTCTAGATTGCGAATTTTTCTATATAGCGAACTTTTTCCTTGAACCAAGAGCACATTTCACGATTTTCTTCGTAAAATAAACTCTCAATAGCGAAGTGCATTTTCTATATAACGAACTTTTTTTCTTGTGTGTGATTCAAATTTTGCATCCTCTTTTTGAAGTATTTCTGGACATTTCAAGTGTTATTTTCTCTTTTAAACATTTTATGGTGGTCATAAATCTTGAACTAGTTTTATTAGAGGCCTAACTCCCTGAAAGCAATAGAATTTTGTGCGTTTCATCCCAAAATCACAATTAACCTCCATTTTCCACTAGAAACGTCTTTGATATCCCCTTCCAATCTCAATGGAGTTGTCTCGTGTCCCCGTGTCCTTGAACTAGTCTACGTTCATTTGTAGTGTTGACCAGTCGTAATGGTAACTTCGTTTCTAGTAGCTCGAAAATGTCAAAACGTAAGTGTTCAGCATCAAACAAAAGAAATTTATTGTTTAGAAAGTGGATAAAAGCGTCAAGAAACTTTCTTGCATGTTTTTTTTATAGGTAAGATATATAAAATAAATATATATTAATTAACAAAAAGGGGCGAATAATTACTTTTTAATGCATAGTGTTTATGAATTTAAAATTGGTTTTATGTGGTTTAAAGAAAATTTAACGATGAACCTCAATGAAACGAATTTTCCATAAAACGAACTTTTTTCGGGATTTAGCGACTTCGTTATATAGAGATTCGTCTGTAATTTCTTTCAATTCTACTAAAACTAGAAAGTGCATGAAACAAAGTGATAAGTAAAATAGTTATCAAATAGCAAAACTGTAGTATATGTGTATTATATAAGTTAAAAAACTAGATTTATCTTCAGAAGGTATTGTATAACCAAACATTAGAGCAAAATTATGAAAGCTGCAAATCAAAACTATTTGTGTCATATAAGGAAAAATATTCTATCTTTTGTTGCGGTTGAAAGTTGTACAATAAACCAAAAAAATTTATTTTAAGAGTTCACATACTCTCCTAAAGAATTTAAGAATTTCGATTTTCCTGGTGTCGAAAGATATTTCTTTGAAAAGAACGCATCCATTTTGTGATAACTCATATGCAAAAATACCTCTTCCGCATTTTTACATACAAAAAGAATTTTTGCATTTCTCATACATCTTTCCGAAATTCTTCCGCCGACACCATTTTCCTTCTCGAGATCTTTCTCCCGTGGTAATATTCTTTTTAAGGAAGCACTCCGGTAACTTCAGTTCTACGGTATTCCGCTTTTAGTCTCATATTTTAGTGAAACAAAACTTGGCAAAGGGGGGGGGGCTATCGGTCACCATAGTAACTGGATATTTATATCCTGAGAACCTTTTCCGTTTTAACTCGTTAGATGGCGCTGATGTAGGAGAGAGAGAATGTCAAGGCCGATCGATCTTAGGATGGTCTCTGAGGGGCTGAGTGGGGGAGTTGGGATTAATTTGATACGCTGGGTTAGTTTTTGAAACCTTTTGTTCTTTTTTTTCTTATTTTCATTGACTTTTCATTAAATTACATGAGATGCTTTTTATTTTAAGGCGACAGGCTTTAGGGTAGGAAGAGGATCACACGTCAGGAGTGTCATATTCTTGTTTCTTATCTTTTAAAATGTTTGATGCAATTTCATTTAAGTAGTTCAACACTTTAGAATTATTAAATATAATTTTTTCGCTCTTCAAAAATGGCTGCCAGACGAATTGGGTTCGCAGCATTTCAAATATCATAATTGAAAAAAAAAGCAGATTTTATTCTATCGAATAATACTAATGCATTTAAGTACTTTTGGAATCGTTTTCGTGTTTTGCGTTGGAATTTTGTAACATTTTTATTAAATTACGAAAAATGCTTTTATTTCAAATTGACTACTTAAAAAAAAAACAAGATTGTATTAAAATGTCAAATTTAGTTTCTGAAATAAAATGGAAGGTAATTTTATTTAAATGGTTCAGTGCTTCAGAATCATCAAATAAAATAATTCGAAGTAAAAAGAAAATTGATATTTCTGCAAAAACATTTTTCAAATAATTAATTCCTTTTGAAAGGAAATTTAAGTTAAAATAAATATAATAACGAGTAAGGAAAACAGATTTTTTTCTTTCTTGAAATAAATTTAATTTCAATGTTTTTTGAAGATTTTGATCCTTTTCGTTTTCGAATGGACTTCACATCAAATTATGTTTTTATTACTTGAAGATGAAAGGAAAAATTGAGTCACAGTTTAATTTCACTTCTTTCTTTTATACTTGTTTAAATGTTAACAACAATTGTGTCTTATTAAAAATAGTTCTCTTTGGAAGCAAAGTAAAAGAATATTGGATTTTCATAAGAAATATTTAAAATACGAAATTAAAAGTGTTCTAACTTATTTGAAACATTTAATACATATTTTTTAACATTGTGTGAAGTATTTTTAACGGATTTTAATTGGATTTTTATATAAATACATTTTAACAACATATTTTGATTATACTATTCTATTCTTCATTTTCTTTAATTATTTAAGTATTTTAATATGCGAACGTTTCATCTTTAGTAATTACTTCCAAAATAATTTTATTTTACGTACTAAGTAACAATTTGTTTAACGAACGGTTTTTAATATTTTGAAGATACATTAAATTAAGTGATTTTGCATTTCATAATTATTTAAAAATGCTTTTATATTAAATAATATTTCTTTGAAGGGTGGATCTTTTATTGAATTCTACTATTAAAAAGTGTTTATATGAAGGAAAATGATTTTTATAAAACTATCTATTTGTAAAGATTTCTTGAAACAATTACTAAAAAAAAATTTCAAACAAGATGGTATAAAATTTATTACTTTACATGTAATAAAAATAGGTTCTACTATCATACATCTCCTTTTCCTATTTTAATTTCTTACATAAAATGAAGTTCTGTAATTTCAAAAATATTTTCTGTTGATTATGATCATATTTAAAGCTCAATATATGTGTTTATTTGATATCCCGTTGCATTTTTAACTAATCATATTATTTAATTTCTTGAACATTTCAGTAATGCTTAAAAATTCCCAAAACAAAAGAATAAATTTTAAAATTATAATGAAATGTTTGAATTGTTAATTAAATTTTTTTTAAATGTTATGTTTACTTATTTTTAAAATAGCGATGGCTTGTGATTCATAATATTTAACTTTTAATATAATGGATTAATACTAATTTTTTATACATTAATAATGAGCAAACAAGAAGTTTAAATGTAATTGAACCTACGCAGATCTAATATTAAAATTGATTACAACATTATTATTTATAAAACCTGGATTTTGAAATTAAAAAAACTGTAAACATGTTAGTTATAAAATATTTTTAAAAAAAATACGATTTGATAAATTTAAATTGTTATGGACTCAGTTTCTAAACTCATATTAATTCTCTATCACTCTCCTTAATTATTAAAATTTTAATTCTAAAAAAAGTTTGTACTGTTTTTAAAATTGTGACTTGGGCAACAAAAACATGAAAAATAATTCTCAGAAGGATACATGAAATAAATTTTTGAATACACTAGACTTAAAAGTACGATACAAAAATAATTCTTGAAAATTATTTATAACACACCTTTTTAATCAAATACTGTATTTTATTTTTTTACTGAATGAAACATTCTCATTTGTTTCTAATAGACAATAGAAATGTCAGAATCTTAGGAGATCAAAATTAAAAACAATTAGAAGCATTTTATCACATAGAAATAAAATAATAATAAAATATATATTGTATAACTATTCATTAACATAAATTTTTAATATTTATACAAAACTGTTTGAAATTAGAGATGCATTCCAAAAGATTAGATTACTTAAATGATAAAATCGACTGCAACGTGCATGGAAAGTAAGTATTTTAAATTGTTTTAACATTTAAAATAAAATTCCATGGACTTGTCACAATGTATTTCACTCCTTAAAATCAAATTATGAAGAGGAAGCATCAAGTTGTATTGTGTGACAGAAAGTAGCATGTATTAATACATTAGAACGATAATGTATCCTTTCAAAAACATGTTCTGATTAATTTTTTTGCGATTTATAACCTATGTAAAAATTTTTTTAAAAAAATTTCATTGGTTTTTCAGGTATAATTATGATAATTATCTTAGTTTTTTTCTCTACAAGAGTAGAAAATTGTTTTCTAATTAATTTCTGTTTATTTTTGGAAAGATCAAACTTTATTATACGATGCTTAAACTATAAATGATAATAAGCGTGATGCATTTCTAAGGTTTTAAAGAAATTATTAAATTACTTTCATTCTTAAACAGCTTTTTAAAGCTTTTACAATTTGATAAAAAAAGTAAATTTAATGTGAAAAGAAAAAAATATATACTAAGGGAGAATAAAGCGATTTGCACATGAAAACATTAATTAAAATGCCATAAAATGTTTTCGGCGTTTTATAAAATGTAAATAATTTGCACAGCTTCACTTTTTTCTACAAACTTTTCCTGTGTGTATTTGACATAGTTTGCAAAGAAGTTATTATCAATTATTTAGACAGTTTCCAAGATGAATAGATAATTAAGTTGTGCAAGATTCACAGTACATAAAATAATACTTTTACTAAATTAATATCTTTAAAAATCTTCTGCAAAACATTTTTAGCAAAAAAAAAAAAAATAATAAAATAAATAAATAAAAATAAATAAATAAAAAAATAAATAAATATATATACCTTAACCTTTAATTTTTTCCCCATCCTATTTTCGAAGCTGTTTTGATTTTTTAACCATACAAAATTTCAGCGAACTTGATTTACTTATGAATGCTATGAATTTTCATAAAAGAAAGCTATATTTAGAATGTTTACTATTATAATGTGTTAAATGTTTGCAGATCATTTTAATTAAAAAAACTTATGTTGAAAGAAATTTAATTTAAACTGCGTGTTTGTTTTTGAAATATTCTAGTCATCATACTTTTAAATATATTATTTAAGTTTTTGCATTTACACACGTACAAAAAGAATTTACGTAACACGCCAGCTAATTAATTTTTTTAAAAGAAATAATGCTATAAGATTCATGTTATTATGAAACTTATAGCGCATTAACTTTTTGTTGAAACCGTAAAAAGATGTAAACATTACTTACTGATAAGCCTTTAGGCTTATGTTTATTCTTAATTCTACATATTTAAAAAAATACTTAATGGTTTAGTCAGAAACCAAAAGTATGTATTAATTCTGGCATTTTTGGCTAAAAATACCTTTTTTGTGTATAGTTATGTAAATATTAGCAATTTTCATTAACATTTAAAAACATTGAGTATTAAAAATAAAACTTTTATTGCTTAGAATTATATTAATACATCATTTTTTAATGGAAAATTAAAATTTTATTTTAGTTAAAGTCTGAAGTGAAATGAGTCTAGAATAATTGTTTTAGAAATATATATTAATATTCCGTTAATATATAATCTATTCAATATTAATTTAAATATATTTAATATCACTTATTTGAAATTAATTGTTTTTACTACTCAACATGTTTATCTGATTATTGTTTTTTCTTTACTTGTCTTATTAATGTTCTATCTTTCTGGAAATCAAACAAATGAAAATATAAAATAATGGTAATATGATTCTTTTTCATTTTGTAAAATAGAGTGTCATAAATTTTTAAACAAATTAACTAGCAAGCTTAAAAACTACGTATGTATAGGAATATTCTATATGAACATGAATGAATACAGAACATTTATGCAATTACTTACTCAATTTAATTGTTGAATGCTTATAGTTTTTTAGCAAATAGAAATATTACGTAAATTATAGATACGTTGAACATGTAATGTAATTTTGTATCCTAAATTAAATTTACTTTATTCTTATTTGAATAACATATTAAGTAATCACGTCTCGCTAATAAATCTTTTTCTTCTCCTGAAAAAAAAAAACGAGTAAATTTTTAAAACTTAATAATGCAAAAAATATTCTATTTAATATCATTTATTTTATTTAAGAAATTTTAGACATCTAAATCAACACAATTTGAAGTTAAGACTAATAATTATTTAGGCAAATAAAACATTAAGATATGAGACTGTGAGAGTGAGGTCTAAGCAGTAAATTTTTTAAAAAAAATAAAACTATGCTATTAGTTTTTAAAATGCGCCTTATAGAAGGATTTTGAATATATTGCAAAAATCATACAATAAAAACAAATTATTTGAAACTCTTTTTAGTGTGACTAACCCCTTAATTGAAGATTAAATGTGAAGCGCTTTGCTCTCCTGTGCCACGATTTTTCGCAAAGGTGCGCGTATGCGGTGAATTGGAGGGAAAATAAATGGCATAAAAAAGCAAATTTTTCTCTGAAGTAAATAAATCCTCGAATATACTGTCAAGATCGTTTCATTGCATTCATTCCAAAGCTTTCAGAATAGTTAAAAATAGAAGCACAGAGAAAAGTATCCTATTTCGTTAAAGCGTATAAATACTTCCGGGACCCTTAAAACATCTGTTGAGCGTGATGGATACATTCGCCGATGGCAGTTAAGGGATTAAAAATCATTTTTCTTCATTAACGATATATTCTAAGAATAATAGACTCATTTTTCTCTTGGTTATAAAATTTTGTAAGAATTTAGAATTTTTTTTGCCAGTAATTTACATTGGAAACATATATTGCATATTTGGTATAATCACTAATAATCACCACTTTTTATTATCTTGTAATTTTTCCATTAACCTTTATTCTTTAGGTTAATCTTACCAACCAAATTGCTGAATATTTTTTTAAAAATTGTTGAACAAAAAGGGATTTTTTATTAAATAAAAATTTAATGACAGCGGTTCAAAGAAAAGAATCGCATTTTGGAAAGACGTATATATACTTCCGCGGCATTTAACGCACCAGTTAAGCGAGACATGTATATACGTCGGGGGCAATTAAGAGGTTAAAGTTATCCAATAAAACGAAATAAACCATTTTGAAGATAGAAATCGGTAAAAAAATTCATCGTATATATAATGTAGTAAAATATAGTTAACCTACGTTATTTTTAAAAACGAGGGAGAAAAGACTAATGATCGACTATTTTTAAATCAGAATAATTAAGGTATCCTACATCATTCGAAACTTTGATTGTAGATTGAAATACAGAATTTAAAAGTGGATTTATTCATATTATAATACATCAAAGAAACTTTAATATATCCCTTCTCAAGTTTTTAGTTCAAATGATAGTAACTCTGGAAACAATGTGAATTTTTCAAAATTTCCTAGTTCAGGCTTTGTAGAGAATTTTCAGCTGTGTATATAAGTAAAGTATTATTATTATTATAGAAGCATTTTCCATAAAAGTAAGTTGCTTTGAAACTATGTCTCATTCTTTTTACCAAAAAATTGCACATCTAAATGATTTTTTATTGTAATAACGTTCTTAAAACAATTTTACAAGTCTGTTGTAATTCAGGTGCCACTAAATATAAAAAAATAATTCATTTATATGCTTTTACTAAATCACAGTTGAGAATGTCTCTGAATACCTTACGGATTTCGGTCAAATATAAACCATATTTTTTGAACTATATGCAAAGGTTTTTGTTGATGAATGTATGATGCTATTTAATTATAAAATATGTGATGCTATTTTATACAATATTTAATCAGTTTTATAGTTTTATTAATGCCTAAAGTAAAAAAACACTTCATAATTATTAAAAAAAGCTTACTAAACTTAACTAATTAAAACTTATTTAAGAGTGAAGTAAAATTTACTCTAACATTTCCTTAAAGCTTCAATTATCTTAAAACTTGCAAATTATATTTAGTATTCATTAAACGAAGATAATTTCAACTTTAAAGGTTGTTGATTGTTAAATTTAAAAACTAGAACTGTGATATGCGACATAGCTTAAAGAATATATTATTCAAATTTTTCTTTGCCTTAAATATGGATAAGTGGTTTTAGTGAGGAAAAATAATGTATGTGTGTGTTGTTATAGGTCAAGTGAACTCCTGATGTTGAAATTAAACATTGATTTTTTCTATTAACTTTATGTAATTTACTTACAACTTAGGTTTATTTAGGGGCAACTGAATATGTTTTGTAAAATGTAGATAACCCAACATCAGTTATAATGACATGTAGAAGTGTGGTAGCTGAAATCTAACTAAATATTATTCTCTTTCTCTGGTTACTTAAATATACAGAGAAAATAATTAAAAACAATTTATAAAAATGTTCATTGCACAATTTTAAGGTTCGCTTTTCTTAAAAAATGTTTTCTGTTGAATGATTACATTCTATTGCACATCATTAAAGAATAAATGTCAACTGTGAAGGAAATATACACCAAAATCTATTTAAAGTAACATACATTTGTATAAGGTCTTACAAAAATCTTTTACATATTGATACAAGTACATACTTTATTAATGTTTGATTTATTTTTATATTTGCGTAGAGATAATTACATTTTGTGTAATAGTTAACTAGTATGGTCTACTTATATGAGAAAATTAAACATTCCTAGTCTCATTCGTGATGCTCCAGTCAATTCGTAATGTTTCTGATATACGAACATTTATCTGTATACCGTGCATGTTCTTTGAATTAGATACCATTTATTGCATAGATCTCCTGTTCAAAATTCACTATCAGTATTTAAAGACCTCAGTTACGTATTGCATCGTATTATCACCTGCATACTGCTCAAATCTATGGCTAACGACAGACGATGATCTAGCCCTTTACCGCGATGAATTTCGTGGGCCTTGACCTGGCATCGTCAGCAACATTTGTTCCAAGTAACTTTCCTTGAATTGTTAAGTACACGCACATACAAAGTCTAGACGTCGGGTTAGTAGCTTAGAGGTTGAGGGTTCGATCCTGGCTGGAGTTGTAGGTATCATGAGTATGTGGCATGTGTAAAAGCTCTCTCGAATATTAATTTAGCTTTAGTACTCTCGGTAAAATTAAATCAAGACAATATTTAGCATTCTATGACAGCTTAAATTAAAATTGAATCGTGTCCAAATTTGGTAGTGAGGGCCGCCACTAGATGGAGGCACCATAAAATGGCTCTCGCGTTTGGGGTACTGGCCATGTTTGCAAATGCTTCATTACGAATTTACACAGCCCATTTGAGAAAAAGTACAGAATCCACATTTACTGATTCCTTGGTTTTTTGAAAGATTAAAGAGCAAGAAAGAAAACACCATTACGACATATATTTTTTAAAGATTTAAAAATATATCTATATGATATTATGATTAATGAGAATCTGAGACCCCTAGCCTCTCTTACTCCAAAACTGATTAAAAAATACCTTATTTCTCGTAAGATATTTTTTAACGAAAGCTTCACCGTAATGAAAACATATCCCCAAGAATGCAATAAGTAGTTAAAATCAAAGAAATATGATAATTATTTTTTGAAAAAAGACATTAACGTAACTAAAACAGATATTGCAGTAATATTTACGTTAGTTCATGTAAATTCATATGAAATGAGTTTAGAATACCTTTGAATTAAAAAATTATCGTAATTACATTTTTTACTTTTTCTACTACAAAAAAGGAAAAAGAAATCTCGACCCACCCCCTTTTTTTTCTTATTATATTTCTATTTTATTAGTATTATTTTTTTTGGTTAATAAAGAAAAACACAGATTATTTTTTGATATTTGTTAATTTTACTAGACAAAATCAACTCCAGTTAATAATATTATTCTACAAAAAAATTTTTCTCACATAACACGAAGCTCTTTATGTGTTTTTTTTTGCACATTTTTGATCATTTCTGCTTTTTGCATTTTTTTAATCCTCAACATGTTGATTAGTTTCTTGTATTTCAATACCATACCTGTTTCTTTAGTTGTTGTTTAAGCAGTATCCGCTCTTCCGTTAATGTGATTAGCTTATCATTATTCTTATGCTTCAAATATAACTTTTGTTCTGTTTCTATTTCTTACAATATACGCACATAATCATGAAATAAATTAATTCTGGTTAAAATTATCAGACGAATATTAATGTTGTAACTATATTAATTTCATTTTTCGGTTGGTAAAGATTAAGTATTTTAAGAAAATAATGATTCAAGAGTTTTGTTTTATTAAGATAAATTTTATGGTATGAAACACGTTAAACTTACCAAATTCGATCAAAACTCCCGTTTTTTAAACGAAAGTATCAAATTTTTGGATTTCAAAACATATTTAATTTTATTTTTTCATTACGTAGAGGTCAAGTTACAATAAATTATACAAATCATAGTAGGTTTTTAATCTACATGAACTGGTCATTTAAATGGGGTAAAAAATATATCATGGCGCGCGTCCGTTAACACAAAATATTATTAATAAATTTTCATGAAACATTTTGAGTCTGATATTTATATTATTTTCTAGGGAAAGAAAGTATCAAAATAATTTTTACTATTAGAATAGTTTTTGAGTTTTATGGCCTGTTATTCCAATAATAACCTCATAAATATGTCAAATATCTTATAATATTTATTAGATTAACTCTAAAATATGTTTATACTTTAACATTACGATTTTAGTACATTTCTTAAATAAATGTATGAACTTATTTTAGTAATGCTTTTATTGATATGCTTATTTTATTTTTCTCCAAGTGCTTTAAAGAATTTCTTAAGAAATTGTTAAATTTTCACTGATAATTCGGGTTTTTGTAAAATGTAGATAATTTATTTAAACATTGTTGGTTAAATATCAATATACCGGGTGTCAATGGTTAAATTTGAAAATTGCGAGCAATCTATAGCAAAAACTATTCAGTGGAATTGCATGAAAATTGGATATTGTCAGAATGAAGTGATGGAAATTTTATCAAGGGAAAAAACAATGAGTTTAAAAAACTACCCCTAGGTGGTGTGTATCATAGCTTTATAGAGATCATATAAATAATCTTCAAAAGTTTACAAAACATGCTGTCCACCATTGTTTGCTACCATCTGGAAACGTAAAATCTCATGTTCGACTGTTGAAAGCAGCTTGAACTATGGAATGTTACGCACATGGCGTTCTATGCTTTCTTTAATGTCGGATAGAAATGTGATGGGATCGCGGTAGACCATGGCCTTGAGGTATCCCCACAGCCAAAAGTTGTAAGAATTCAAGTCGTTGGATCTAGGGAGGTCAAGCTGTAGGAAAATGCAGACGGATGATTCTGTCGTCAACGAAATGGCGGCGGAGTACTTGTTTAACACAACGTGTGATGTGTGGAGGAGCACAATCCGGCATAATCATTGTGGTTGTATCACATTGCCTTGCCTGACGCTTCCAAATGGTTGCAGACAATGGTGGACAACATATCGAGCATGTATTGTAAATTTTTGTAGATTATTTATACGTTCTCAATAATGTTATGATACGCCACCAAGGGGTAGCTTTTGAAACTCATTGTTTTTTTCCCTCGATAAAATTCCCATTATTTTATTCTGTTATTACCCAATCTATTTTCATGCAATTCCACTGTATAGTTTTTGCTATAGACTGCTCGCAAATTTCAAGTTTAATTATGGACACCCGGTATATTGGTATTGATCCCTAAAAGTTACTTATAATGTTTTAGTATGCTCTTCTTTTAAAAGAAAATGTTTCTGAATGTGTTGGGTTTTCGTTAAACATGAAAGATCTTAATTTCATTTAGAAGTCTATGATAATGAATATATACTACATTGAATATGAGCAAACCATTGATTACATCTGTTTTACAAAATGAAGAAAATTAAATATACCTAATTTAGATGAAACGCATCATTATTTATTTTATTCTGTGTTTTTTTAAGCAATTACCTAACATTCTATTAAATATATGTATTATTAACATTTTCAATTTTGATAAGGGTTTTGTTTTTTCACAGAGATACGAATATATACTTGTTGAAATGTTCTTTTTTTTCCATAAATACTCCATTGTGTGAAAAAACAGTTGTTCTTAATTCAAATAATAAGCTTATATGCTACTTTAATCATAGGAAAGAATTGTTCCAGTTCCTGTAGAGTAAACAAACTGAAAGAAAAGCAATTTCAGAAATCAATTAAAACTTTTGCCAGCAAAACGTCTTCTGAATCGTTAATTAAACTGCAGATGACAATCTAATTCCATTTACTAGATTTAGAGAATAGTTGAGAAACTATTCCTTGATTGTAAATTAATCCTTTCGCTGTAATAGTTTTCTCTTTTAGAACAATTTTATTGAGACAACTCTCTTAGAGATACGAAACGCGTTCCCTTTATTAGATTAAAACTTAACCCAAACATTAAGTGTAATTACGGTTGCGACTGAGTTTAACTAATTGATCTTTCCAGAAACTCTTTCATTATAAAGAATTTTGGCCCATTAAAACACGTAATTTGAGCTGAGTATACCTAAGAAATATCTCGAGTTTCATTCGTTGCATTACTGTAAACACTGTAAAACAAGTTTAACGTTTTATTACTGAATATGGAATATCTGAAATAGCAATTATAGAATTTATTACACAATAGTGTATTTTTAATACAGTTATTATGATACATTTCATAATTGTTTATTTCGGTAAAATTCTCTTTTATTAAAGGATTTTTATTCAGAGTGTAACGTTTTCCCAACTCGCAGCTGAAAGATCTGGTTTTCTATGCAGATAACACTAAGCCATTCATATACACTCGTGTACTTCTAAAATATTTCAGGATCCTTTCATCTGACATCAAGCTGACAGTAAGAACATCTGTTCCCCACCTGGAAGCTGAACCTCAAATGGAATTCGAGATGTACGAAGGGACCGCCCCATCTCTAGAGAGTGAAGAGGGAAACCGCTTGGAACACTCGAAAAGAGGCGTTGTGTTTTGCCCTGCTCCTTCACCAATAGAGTATTCTGTAGCATTAAAACATTTGTAGAATTAATAATACTTCAATTCCTTAAGCCTCATGCTACTCATCAAATTTCCCAATACGTCACAAAAGTAATAAATTTGTAAAATTTGCTCAAAATTGTTATTTTTAAAACACGTATTCCAAAAAATCTTTGCAACTTTTCGGTGCTGTATCATTTTCTTGACATTTATTCCTTAGATTTGTTTAAGCCGTATATGTAATACGAGAAAATTTTTGAATAAGTAAACATATACGATTTTCCTAAAAAAACAAACATTTCAAGAGATTAAATGACTTATAAAATCTTGAAAATAACTAAGGAAATCATTGACAAAGAAGTTTGAAAAATAACGAAAGCAATTTAAAAAATAATGAAATTTAAAAATTAAAAATATTAAAATTTAAAGGTATTTTATTTTATTTTTGATAAAGATATCACCAACTCTTCACCAATTTGTGCAGACTAAATTAATTAATTTTATTTCAGTTAGACATGTATTAATACATGTTTCCAATTGGAACAATATTAATACATATGATATTGTCTTACATTCAACTTTTCTTGCGTGCAACTTTTTTTTTAACTCGAACGTATTTTTCGAAAATTATTTTTCTAGGAACAAAAGATTTTGGAAGCCTTAGTTTCAGTAATATTCAACGCAGGAAATATAGTTCATAAATGAATATACGTTTCTAGAATGGCAAAATATCAGATAATTTTAAGGAGTTAATTTATAGTAGTTAACGGTGTAGTAGAGTCCCGAAAACTCGGCACTCGATAATCCGGTAGTACGGATAACTTGACCAAACCGTACCCGATCAAAAGTATCCAGTTTTTGCAAAGTCAGCAGCTTAATTTTCGTTATAGACTGATTTATGCTTCCATAAATTATTTTTCTGAGGTGTGTCTGAGCAGGTAAATTACTGTGTGTATAATATACTCATTACTTTTCTTTTTCATGTAGTACATGATATATGTCTTCTTCAAACTCGTACTCTTATTCTGTTTAAGGGTTTTTTTGGCTATTTATTTTCTGTTGTTTTCTCAAGCAAACAATACGTACGAGTGCATTACAATATTTTCTGAGGAAACACTCGTACTTATTCTTTTTTTTAAATCCCATTCCCGATATTCCTGCAATTTCACAAACTCCGCCACCCTTTGGTCTATATTAGGCCGTGTTTTCAGGACTCTACTGTATCAAAAACAATACCACATTGTAATTAACGTCCTTTCACGTTTATTAGTGTTTGAGAGTTAGAAGGAAGATCAGTCATAATCAGAACAATTCTAATTTATTATTTTCTCACTAAGTTAACAACCCAGGGTATGAAATGCACACTTTTACTAAGTATAAGAGCAATTACAAGGCAGAAGAGATACTTAACATTTGATTATAATTTAAATAATTTACTATTATGCACTTTGGATGTCTACGATCTAAATTACCGTAATTCCGTTCTCAGTTGTTCGTTCCCCGGTCGTTATTATTAAATCTTATTGGCTAAATCGTCAATTAGCAATCCTTAATCATTTAGCAATTAATATCGAGTAACTATCAACTAGCTCTCAACTACTTTCCCCTAACCACTAACTTCGAGTACCTAAAAGTTACTGTTAAATATAACCCTTCATTTGAATAAATCGTGTCTTCTTCTTTGGGATAAAGTTTGCAATAGAACAACATTTAAAATAAACAAATTTACCACAAGAGAAATAGGGAAGGCTCCCGAACAGACCCGTTACAACCTTAGTGGCTGAAAATTTATCAGTTATTCGCACACCCATATACCTAAATGTTTGTATACAATTGTCATAAATTCGGATCAAAAAGTTGATTATAAAATATTATATTAAGTTTATGTCTTTTATGTGAAATGAGATACGTCAGCTCGTGTACTACTTAAGAGGCTGCATTTTATTCCACAAACTCTCTCGAAAAACAAAGGCAATGCCACTTATATGTGTCAATAAGATTAAAACTTCAATGAGTATACCACTAGTCGTCAAATTAATGAAGTTTAAAGTGTAATTTTCTTTGTCATGAAAACTAGTATTTCACTAAAGATTCTCATTGCATGTCACCAGTTGTTAAAATATAATTACATGTTTTTCCTGTGTCATAAATACCAAAATTTGAGTAAAACTGACAGCAAGTAAAACTTGAGCATAATTTAATTAAATATCTCTGGAAGGCAAATTTTCTCTGCTTATTTTTCAATTTAAATAATTAATTCAGTAAGCAGGGTAAAAGCTTAGTTAAAATGTTTACGTTTCTTCCGTGGATATCATTTTGTTTTGGGAAATTTTGCGATAAACGAATTAATATTCTAATATTTTGTGTTTTAATTATTCCTTAATTTAAGAGATAAAATATTTAATCATAATTGGATATTTCTGTATAAATCGACTTAAGGTATCCGAACACGTTGAAAATGACCAAATTTAGTCACGACATATATTTTTGTTTTTTATTTTATTGAAAAAAGCTATATTTTGACTTTACGAAACGTACTTTGTTTTGTTTCTACACTACCTTGAGGTCAATTTACAATCAATTTTATAAATTTAGAAAAACCGGAAGTAGGTTTTTGATCTACCAGAAGTGGGCATTTAAATTGCTCAAAATCTATCAGGCGAGTCTGATAACTCAGAATATTACGAATGTATTACTATAAAACTTTTTGAATCTGATATTTATGTTTTCTAGAGAATGTACTAAAATATTTCTTATTGTATGAATACTTTTTGAGTTATGACTTGCTATTTAAATAATGGTCTCATAAAAAATGTAACATTTCTTATAATGTTTACTCAATAAGCTCTAAAATTTTCAAATTTTAATAAAAAATTAAAATTTTAGTACATTTTTTAGATAAATACATCTAATTTGTTTCAGTAATACTTTGACTAATATATGTTTGTTACTTTTTTCTCTAACTGCTTTCAAGTTTTTCAAAAATATTGCTAAAATTTCACTTATAATTTTGATTTTTGTAAAATTCAAGTAATTTATTTTAAATTTTGATAGTTTAATAGTAATATTTATTGGTATTGAGTCCTAAAAGAGCCTTTATAATGTTTTAGTAAGCTATTTTGTTAAAAAGTACTCTGAACGTGTTCGGATACCTTAAAATCTATTTTTGCGAACGAACTGTAAAGTTTCTGAAGAAATCATTGATTGCTCTCTCGATAAAGAATGTTTTAAAGTAGAAAATAACGAGTCGTTCAATTGAGAAAAAAAGAAAAGATATATTATAGTTTTAGAATTAAATGGGTATAAGTTAGCTTTTTTCTTATAATATTTCTAGAACATTCGTGCAGTATTGTAACTCATTCGTAGGTCTTCGTTTTTAGTTTATAGTAATCAAAATTATTTTGCTTTGAAGAGCTCATATAATAAATTTCACCACGTAAATATTATATAATACAGTTAGTTTATTCTTGTAAAAAAATATATTAGTGCTATATATTTATAAGATCTTTCGTTTAAGATGTAATTAAAATTTATGGACTCATGGATCTGGTATAGTTTTACTAGACCAGATGGGGATTAGTCCCACCACCAGATATAATTAAATCATTTTGCTTTCAATGTATGATTACATTAGATAAGTAAAACACAAAATTAATAAAAAAAACATTAGGTAAGTATTTTTCTTTGAAATCCAATATTTATATAAAATGTTACTTTAACGAGAATTAAAATAAGCACTTAGCAGCTAGCCTTTCCAATTGTTTTCACGATTACTAGTACGTGAGTAACGAGATAAAAAAAACCAAATATAATAATAAATGTTTTTGAGTAGTAAAACTAATTTAAACATTATTTAAATGTTTGCATTTTAATCCTTTTTTGAATTATTATTTACAAACAAGATATAAGTTTCCCTCTTCAAACGGCTGTAGAATGCGTTCTATTGTTCCAAATGACATAAATTTGAACTACAAACTACAGGTAATTCAAAAGGTGCGCTTGGCATTCATTGAAATAATACAAAATTCATCCGATAAAATTCAAAGAGTGATTTATTGCTAAATTGCCTTTTGATTTCGCCTCTTGACTTGAATTCTATAAAGATGTCTTCTTCGGGTAAAATTTTATACTTATCTTGGTAATGTGTACAATTTATTATTTAGGTCGTATTGTAGCTTTAGCATCAAATTAGATTATTATTGCATTCAGTTCATTGATACTGCTTGGAGGAGGAGAGGTGCGAAGAAAATTATGATTGAAAAAAGTGCCACAAATATTGAGAGTTTGAGAAGCACTGCTGTATAGCATACATGTTTTCTACTGTCCAAATTCGATGATGTAGTCACTAACTTGCCTTTTGAGTTAGCTTCTTCATTTCCCAGAATATTTTTTAATGGACAATTGACATGAATCACCATTTGAGCAAAAACTGAACTGAGATCTTACAAACCTCTGAATCCCCATTCCTGTAAAAGGTGCAATTTCTTGATTTTTCAGGAATAAAAGATACAAAATCTGGCGTAGGACTATTAGTACAGTAGAAAGCGATATATCCAATATACAGAAAATAACTTTTATGCTTTAACTATCTTACGGTTACTGACTATTGCAGTGGTAGTCGCACTTTCGATTCTATAAGTATGGATTTGCTTTTGTCTTCTCTTCCTGGAAGAATACTGTTACCCAGTTCTTTTAAATTTCTGTATCATCTTGCGTAGGCCACAAGAAGACATTTGACAACGTATCGGCTTCATACGGCGGAAATTGCTCTAGCTGCAACGGAGTTCTGTTGGCTGGAGTTGAAAAGTTTTACGCACTTTTTCTTGTGAAGTAGAGCATAATTAGCAGGGAAGTAACTAATATGCTCGCTCAGAATCCCTTTTCTTTTTATTGAAAGAGTAATGTTAATAGGAATGCACTGTAACGCAAATGAGTTTTCTAATATTTCATACATTAAAATAAATAAAATTTGTATTAAGGCACCACTTATCGGTGGTGACTATTCTGTAAGAAATGACAAATACATCATTTGAATTACTTATAATTTAAACTTGATTTCGTTTGAACCAGTTGTAGAGAACACTTTCTAGAGCCTTCTGAATATATATTTATATATTTAAAATAAAAGGCCGTAGGGTAGCCTAGTGGTTAGAGCATCGGACCACAGACCGGAAGGCCTGGGTTCGATGCCTGATGCCACCAAATACCCGCCGAGTATAAAAAACGGAGAACGTGCTCGTTAAATCAGTGGGTCCGAATGGTGTCGCCATCTATCGTGTTGTGTGAGTTAAAACGGACTGTACCTTCATGGGGGCTCAAAGCTTAGGCTAACGACAGGCGTACAATATAGTCCGTTGCCCTGATGAATTTCGTGGGCCTAGATCTGACTACGTCGGACAGGTGGCATTAGTAACAACACACAACAACTTTATTTATATATATATATATATATATATATATATATATATATATATATATATATATATAATCAAAATTTCTCTACAAGAGAGAGAGATGATTAAACATGATTAAAACTGAAAAGAAAGGAAATTACAAGATAACCAGACAACAGAATTTAAAAGGAGATGTGAAAAATTAAAATAAGAGTTAAATATAAAAATATAAAAGAATGGATGCTACAGGGTTATGAACATTGCTGACTTAAAACAGCTTCTAAACAAAAAAAAATTTTTTTTTTAAAAAAATTCTTTATATAAAAGTGGGGTTGAACATGTTTTTTGGCCAATTAACCTTCCCCCTTTCTGTTAATAATACTGAGTAAAAACCTATTGAAAATAATGGATAGGAAATATAAATCCATTATGATATCCATGTAATTTCTATATGAGTATTTAGTGATTCTAGTTGCATGGCCCGGCGTTGCACGGGCTTTCTCGTTTAAGATTTTCCCTTCCTTTCTAAATATCAGCACTTCCAGGGGTGGGCGCGATTTCTATACATACAGATTTTGTAACAGATTATATTTGAAAGAAATAACATCATTATTTCATTTATTGATCAGAAAATTTAAAGTTCACTTGTACCATAAGTTACTACAGTTAATCTGATTACAAGAAAATTAATTATATCCATAAAGTTTTATAATCTTTTTTATACAATTTCTTGGAACATGATTCATTTCGAAGCTGTCCTTTTTACCATATTAAGATTTTGGGGAAAAAAAATGACAATATTGCCTTCACATTATGAAAAGGTAATATTAATAACCATAGTGTTATTATAACGTATTCAATAAAACAATTCGCAGAAAAATTCAGGAAATAATGAGTAAAATGGGAACTAATTCGGTTAGAGAGATACTAAATGAAAAATTAAGATTTTTCAATGTGAGGCAACCGAGAAAAATAATTGAAAGAAGGTAATATTTCTGTGCATAGAATAATTATTAATATGTATATTTTCAGCAAAATTATATATGCAATACTTGAGTAAGCATTTCTTGATGAATGGTGTTATTCGCACAAGTATCATACTAAGCCAACCTGCGCCTACTGATTGCACAAAATGAACACAAATATGAATATGAATATACAGATTATAAATATAAATGTGGTATTGAATTTTTGTATGATAATGAAAAACTATGAATATATACTAGTTTTAGGAATGTTACGAATAAGGTATCTAGGAGATCCCGCCAGACTATTTTGTGAGGTAGATGGATGGGGGAAAAGAAATGTTACCATTTGCCCTGTTTTATACGTTACCAGGTAATTTATTCTGTTCAATATCAGCTCGAAACTTTTAAGAAAAATACATTTTAAAATTTAAAAAGCTATTGAAATTAGAAAAATTCTATTTAACATTACTTAGTAATTGATAAGTAATACATTATTATAAAAAAATTATCTTTCCTTTTATAAAAAAATAAGACTTTTCTTTAATTATAAAAAAGTGTAAATTAGCGGTAGTATGGCTTGAACCGAAGCATTTCTTAATGTGAATTATGTATTGTAGAGCGTCGTTTATCCGAACGTTTATCATCCGGAGCGTCAAATATCCGGATACGTTTTCGAACAGTTCAATGTGATCAACAGTTGTTTCGCTTGAAGTCAAAAGTGACGAGGAACAACAACAACAAAAGTAGCAAGGTCCCATCAAATGCTGAAGCGTTTACTGCGTTAGAGACAGCTATGGAGTGGTACGAACAACAAACAGTGTGCTGTCCTACTCAACTACTGCTGCACAAGAGAATCAGAGACCTTGCATTGAAAAAAACGAAGATGTACAATGGTACAGCAAAAAATAAGTGATTATTTTCCACAATGAAGGTTAAATTGCGACATTTTGCATCTATTTTTCTTTCTCTTCAAGCACGTTTCCCGCATGTGATGATTTTCAATATTTGTATAGTGTCCGGTTTCATATACTGCATGGATCGCATTCGGTTTTCGGTTATCCGAACAATCGCGTCTCCAAAAGGTGTCCGGTCCCAATTGATTCGGATAAACGACGTTCTGCTGTATTTGTATTACTGGATGGAAGGTTTAATGGGCCCTAGGATCTTATTTATCCCAGTCAATTTATGGAAGAATTTGGGCATGTGGGGCATAAATTTAACAAATATCCAAACAAATATATATAATACTGCTTACATTTTGTAGAGCCGTTTTTGTAAGATGGGATGGAGGTTTAGAAAATAACAGAGGAAAAGAATTAGAAATAGAAAAAGTTAGTAGATCTCTCGCATTCAAAAAGTCATTAACTTTGTAAAAAAATAGTATGCAGAGGTGATGTAATGGATCAAGAGAGAGGGCACTTTTGCAAAAAGTGTCCAGTTTTTTGAGCAGTAAAACTATTGGAGAGTGGAGAAAAGATGGCTGAAAATGGATGATCTGATTCCATAAGGCAGAGAATTTGTAAGCTACGGTTATTATGGTAAACAGAGGGTTTTTTTTCCAAATTAAAGCGGTATTGGGGTCTTAGGAAACCTCATATGTGTGGGAAGTAAGAAAATGAATATTTTGTGTGTGTATGTGTTGTGTTTTTAGTGAATTAAAATTATAACTATATATATATGTTGAGAAACCCAGTGTGTGAGAAGTAGTGTATCGCTCTTCCACGCCACAGGTTCGGGCTCAAACCACGGGCTGGGCAAGATTCATTCGGCCTTTCATCCCTTCAATGGGTCAATAAATGAGTACCAAGTTTTTTGGGAACTAAACACTAGAAGTTTTACATCTGATTGTCCATCTGGCCAGAACATACGCTCATGCACCTCAGTGCTCACGGTCACGAAAAATGAGAGGGACACAGTAGGCATTGGACTGTTGCGTCACTATGTTTATTTTTATATATACGTTGACGAATTCTGTTTTTATTTCTGTTATATATTTAGAATTCAGTAATTAATCTCTTTTTTGTCTAGCAATATTTTAAGTTTTTTTCCCTAGAAATATACTTAAGTTTTTCTAGTAATACTATAATTACTTTAAGAAAATTGGATCCAATGCAATTATGCAGAGCTATTAGGAAATCTCTATGAGAATTTTTTTGTTATTGAAAACGAGTTACCTAAATAAAAAAAGGCTTTGGATCTTTTAAATTTAATTTTAAAATAAATAATTACACATGTATAATTCTTGATTAACGGTAGTGTAAAATAACCTTTCAATAAAATCATTTCAACAAAGACAGTAATTTTAAAACAGGCAAAATATTAATTACCATCACGCTTTATGTTTACCGATTGTTTCCTTTGTAAAGTTCCTTCATTCCAAATGATAATTTCGTTACAGAAAATAATTATACTTTAATCAAGATTAATGAATATCCTTTTATATCAGTGTCCTTTCCATTTAAAACACGAATACATGTTGTTTCTTTTCAATGGATGTTCAAAGCATACATGCTGCACATTGAATTAATGAACAAAGCTTCTAATTAGGAAGCCGCATAACTTCGAGCGTTACTTAATTAAGAGTAAAGACATGTATTATTTCGTAGCTTTATAATGTAGCTTCAGATTTCCGAGAAGGAAGATTTGAAGCTTAAGGGTCCAATATCCGTTACATATACACCAAGATCAGTGTCATTTAGAATATGGTAATAATAATCCATACTATACTAATTACTATATTCTCATCAAGATTGTAAATAATGATATGGTTTGATGAATGTATTTTAATTGATTTCAAATTGTGAAGATTAGGAAAGATGTTTCCTGAAAAATTCATTTCTGTGTTGGATTAGAATAAATTAGTATAGATTAAAAATCCGTTTTCAAATAATGATGGTTAATTTTATCATAGATTTATAACAAATAAGACTTTTGTTTGATGTATTGTATGAATACATCTTTATTATGCAAAAATGAATAATAATAAGCTGGGATGCATTCATAATTACTAAAGAAGGAAGACAATAAAATAATGGAAAATAACATAGAAAATTAAATCCTTCACCAAAGCTATGAACTAGTAACTAGTCCATAGCTTTGGTGAAGGATTTCACTAGTATCTAGTTCATTTGCAGAAAGAAGAAAAAATAAAATACGAAAATATACAAAATTATTTACATTAAAATGCACAAAATTATAATGATGGTTTATGCAACTCATTTTTCAAAATGTTCAACGGTAAATAATCAATTCCTTTTAAAATTTCATTTGCCGTGTACTTTAAATCTGTACTGGTCTGATGTACTTTAAATTTGTTGAGTTAAAAGTTTTTATGTTGGCGTGATGTAAAAGAATAGGTAACCAATGAGTTTGTGTAACTTGTGTGGTGTAAATGACCAATTAATCGATTCTTCAAAATTCTTTACGTAATTTTTGCTGTTATGAAACATGGGTTTATGTCACTGCGATTTATATCCTTCACTATTTTGATTGCTTGGATGGAGTAGGTGTAGGTGAAATAAAATAGAAGTAAAAAGAAAAAAAAACTTTTTAAAAACAAGCTTTTATTTAAACGCGCTAAAAAGAATAAAATAAACTTTTCCTTTAAAACTTTTTTTACTATTAACTTATAACGTCATTACACAATTTATATGATATAAAAACTTGTCGCAAGATTTAAGTACTCGTATTTACTTAGTTTGAAATGTTTAAACTTTAAAATCGATCAGATCAAGTTATTTAATTTGCTTGTTTATTTACACAGGTAAATCTCGCAACAAGCTTTTATATCATATAAATTGTGTAATGACGTTATAAGTTGATAGTAAAAAAAGTTTTAAGGGAAAAGTTTATTTTATTCTTTTTATCACGTTTAAATAAAAGCTTAATATTTTTAAAGTTTTTTTTACTTTATATTTATTTTTTACTTTTTAGTTATTGTTGGACATGTTTCTCAGCCTGTTCATCTCATTCAACGATGGTTCGCCATTCCTGGTTTAGCTGAATCAATTCTTGCAAAAAGAGTATTAGATGAAAAACACAAAATTTGTTTTAAAATCCGTAATTTGTAAGCAATTTTTTCAATCTTCGTACAGATCTTGGGTAATATTTTCTACACAAGAAAAAAAAGTTTTGTGAGATTATCTTCATAAATGACGAAGTTATTAAATGTTTAATAAAAATGTTGAGTATTTTTTGAAAAATCGTAAAAAAAAGTTTTCAATATTTTATTTTTTAAAGGAATGATTCTAAAAGGCAAAAGCATGAACTTATTTAGTGTAGAATATCGTTTTAGTAACACCAAAATAAATTCATACGCAACGATTAGATATAATTTTCATAAAACCGCATCAATTTTGACCCATTTTAGAAAAAAACCTAAAAAATAGAAAATATCAATATTTTGTAAAAAAAAAAAATTATACCGTATCATGTCGAAATAAATGATCTTTCCTATTCTGTATTAATTTTTGTCTGATTTTAACAGTAAAAATTAGATGGCCGTTTTAAAATCGTCAAAATTTTGAACTTCGCTCCCCCGAAACGGAAATGAAGCTTGGCAAAATTAACAACACACATGGGTAAAACAATTAGGTGTTTTAAGGTTTTAAATTAATATCGGAATATGAATGGTCAAAACATGTATTATCTTCCAAACAAAACATGTATACAAAATTTCAGCTCAATCGGTTGAAGATATCAGCTTCAAAATTGAGTTGCAAGATTCCACCCGAACTAATTATATACATACATTGCAAGTTAAATAAAAGTTTGTAAATAGAACTCCCCACTGTCACGATGTAACGATTTCATCCTATAAATGATTTTAAATATTATACAGTATCAGGTACAAATAATTTATTTTTTATCCCCCGAAAGGAAGTAGACAGGAGGAAGTAGAATAAACAACATTTTTTTATCCTCGAAAACCAAATTAATAAGTTTTCATTTTGTATGCGTACATTAACCTAGCAAGAGGTCATACAACACAAATCCAATAGATGCATTTCAAAATTTATATTTTGTGAAAAATAAAAATTCTTCATTTTTTTACATAACACGTGAAAAAATTACATGAGAAAACTAATCTAAAAAACCAGTTAAATGAATAAATTGGAAGAATCAGTCGGAAAGATGTATTTTTTTACGAAGAAAAATATTTTATTCTACTTTTTTCCATTAAAACTTTTTGCTTGGCGCATCTTTTTAAATTCTCTCAAGTTTAAACGATGACCTTAATTTGATTTAGCTATTTCCCTAGCAATAAATTTGTCAAATTATTTGCAAAGAATCTAGAAATTTAGAAAATTAAATCTATTAAATCTGGAAAACTTTCTGTGAAACCAGAGAAGAAATAAAACAAAGTGAGCTTGGAAAATATATTATCCAGTAATTAGGTAGATGCATAGTGAAAGAAATTAGCCAAATACGCCAATTTTGCTTCAAAAATATGTGAAATATCCTTAACAAAAAGCGACAGTTTACTTCTGATTGATCCTAAGCTAATATTAAAACTGATGCATAAAAAAACAGCACAAATCATTTGAATGAAAAAAATACACGGTACTTTTCCGTTTCACAGGTGCAGATGATAGTCATCAAAAATGATACAACCGACATCCGACGAAATATTTCCTTTGGTAAACTTTTACCGCCACATTTTCAAAGAAATTCGCAGTCTATTGTTTTACGTCTTTTACAGATTACATCAAAAATGGATGAAAAACCAATTGGAACTAGCATTTATTAACATTTTTTTGAGCGTATATTGCGTGTTATCGCCAATAAAGCCTGCTTAGCAAGATTTGTTGCACGAAAAGGAAAGGTACCAAACACATTTTACACTGAAACATTTTGAATTTTTTCTGAAGATTATAAATAGCAGCCTTAAATACAACATTCAGCTTGTTTCTGCTAATCCTTTCTGATCTGCCAATGGGCTAAATCGAATCCATTAGTCCAAAAATATTTAAAAATTCCACTCCCACAAATGCTTCTTAACAAGAGAGATGTTTAGATCTGGATTGATCATTATCACATTTTTCGCAGATGGGGAAGATCTTATTTTTCTGTGTAAAATTTTAGGGATTTTAACATTTATAATGATTTATCTTTAAAGCAATAGTTATCACTTTTCAATATAGTGGTATGAGTATGATTATTTCTGTGTCAACACCATTTAACAGTGAAAGTCATGGAAACTAAATATTTTTTTTAATACTAATATTTTTTACAGCAATATTTTTAATCACAAAACGTAACATTTTATTGCGCCGATCAAGCATATTATTGATATAAAAGAAAAATTTGAATTTGTATCCTTATACTTTAATTTACTACATAACAAAATATTCAATATATAATATCCAATATAAAAGACTGTGTATCACATAAAGTAAAAATTAATTAATTATTAATGATGTTGATTTATATTTTCAATTTGATATAAAATGTCAAATAAAACTGACAAAGAACTTTAGAAATAAATTGCATAAACCACTGGGAAAACGGAATTATTTAAAAAAAATTAAATAAAATAAAATCCTAAATAAATATGATGTATTTAGATATAAATGTGAAACTATATAAACTAAACATTTCAATTCAAATGTTTCTTTTATATTGTATAGGCACTGTTTATTTTAACGATCAGATATTTTTCAGTTAAGTATTAAATAATGTTATTTACATGCAAATATTTTAACTAATTTTCTTTCAAATTTCCAAACTTAAAATAAAATTAATGCATTGTTATATTAAATATTCTTTACACTGAAAATTGCATAAGGAAATACTTATACTTAAATTTTAAAAAATACTCTGACGAATTTACAGAAAACTGTAAATAAAACAAATCGCGAGATTATCTAAGGCAATATGCCAAAAAACTTGGAAAGTTTTTCATACATTTTTAAACATTTCTTTCATATTATTTTGAACACGGGAAAGCTTTTAATAATAAGAGACTTAAGTCCTTGTTAAGCCATTTTGCAAGTAATAAAACTAATCCTCTTTAGATATGCCCTGTCAGTGCAGACATAATACATTATGCAATAGAAAAAAGCTTCGTTCTTATGTTCCATCTAGAGGAATATCCATCTAGAGAAGAAGTATGTCATAAAATAATATTAAATACAGTAGTCCCTTGAAAACTCTCCTTAATGTGGACCGAAGGGTGGTTAAGTTTGTAAAAATGCTGGACGATCGTGGAGGGGATTAAAAAAGGTTAAGTTCTAGTGTTTCCTCAGAAAATATTCTACTGCCCTTGTATGCATTGTTTGCTTGAGAATAAAACAGAGAATTGCCCAAATACTCTTAAGCGAAGGAAAAGTAAGTACTTTATGAAATATAGATCATTTACCATATGAAAATGAAAATTATTAAAATATAGAATATTGTAATTTATACCTGATTAGATATACCCCAGAAAAATATTGTTACGTTGATCGGGGCTCCGGGATTTTATGCAAATCAGCCGCAAAGAACAAGACAGTTCTTGAAGAGCGATGAGAATTTATTATCGCAAAAACAACCCTTGAGATACAGGATTCATCAGCAATATTCACAGAATAAATATCAAAAGGTCTTCAAAACTTCAACAGCATTCAGACACAATTATCAGCGTCTAAAATACACGTATGTAAAAGATTATTCACAAGAATAGCCGAGTTAATCGGTAATCATGGTCCAGGCAAGTAAAATAATCGCTAGTCAAAACACTACTCACTAATCGCTGGTTGAAACAAGACTCATTCGTTTTGGCAAGCATCTCTCTATTATAGACCAGATAGATACTTCGAGAAAAATCCGCTTGCGTCATAGATTGTGAAATTAGTAGATTTCGCCACTAATTTCTAGAAGAATCCAGAGGGTCCAGAACTCGCCAAAAATAGTCACTGAAGTCGCAAACTTGGTCGCCAAAAACTATGCTAACTTGGCTCTATCGCCAAGATTTTGCCAAGTTCCCATTGAATCGGCATTATAACGTAATGGACGGCGTTGCTTGTGAATATTACATCTTTAACATAAAATGAATATATCATAGAATAATATAAATGCATATCACACATCCAAATACACAATTATTACAAATTCGTAACAATATTTCATGAAGGCATAAATCTATATGTAATGAAAATTAAGTAACAGACTTTGCAAAAATTGGCTCATGTAAAGAAAATGCATAGTGTCCTGTGGTCTTCCTTAGTGCACTCTGCGTTTTTTTACTTCATCACAAGGAAGACTAGCCAACAATAAGTCCATTACCGACGCACCTTGCTCTAAATACTGAAGGACGGTTTTGACAGCCTTTAGTCACTCACTAAGAATTCGTACGGAATCCACAAGATTAACATCTTCATTTTCCGGAATTTTTTCACATCGGCATTGGACATATCTTGCTTGGCATCATTTTCTAACTGGTCTACAATTCGGTATTTTTTTGACCTACAGGAGTGTGGCCGAGTTATCCCTATCATGGGTTATCAAGTGCCGAGTTTTCGGGACTCTACTGTATATGTTTTGGTTCAATTAAGTTGAGAAAACACAATTCTACAAGACTCAATAATTTTAAACTTGATAAATTCAATTTTTGTAAAAGAATATTCATATTTATGTATGTAAATCCCTTTCATAGATTCGACTCATATATAACGTCACATTTTTTGAAGTTGGACTAGGGTTATTGGTGACGTATCTATTAATTTTGATCGTTAATCAAGTGATAAAGACATAGTACGAAGTCATATCCCTCTCTTCAAAATTACACATCATACCAGTATGGAGACCTTGCACATACATGATTTAACGTGCATCATTTCTTGTACATGGCGAGTCCTCAGTGGCACTAGGGCTTGAACACGCAAGTAGAAATTAAGTTCACGAATATAAAAGTTCACACCTTCAAAACCACATGATTGGCTAATTTAAATACATTATTAGTTAAGTATCCGTACTTTTAGACTCTATACATTTTGATAATATATGTCAAAGTTTTTTTTTTACAGATGGTTTTATTGTATTTAACAGAAATTATTTTAAATAACCGCTATAAAGATAGGTTTTAATCCTCGTTAACTCTTAGTACTTGCTTATTTACAAGCTTTCTTTTTAAAATACAAAATAAATAGGACAATTATAGTATATTTGCATATGAATTTGTCCGTAAACTTTTTTAAAAAAAAGTATTTATTCGATATTACATTTAAGCAAATTGGTATAAAAACAAAATCTCATGTTATTACTTGGAATACGCAATCTATAAAAAAAATTAGATGAATTATCCTTCTATATTATACCCTAAAACAGCTTAAATTTTATTGATTCACAGCTTCGAGGGATTTTACAATGCAGAATTTCCTTGCTAAAATTGTTATTCTGTATCTGAGGAATAAAAAAAAAAATAATCTCTCATAGCACAAGGAATTGGATAATATTTTAAGCTTATGCATTACATTAATATGGTTTAACTTCAAAGAGAAGTCTTCAGCAACTATAAGCTTCTTTTTTACATTACAATTACTGTTTTTTTTTCTTCTTAAAGCTACTTCAATTTTATGTGATACTACCCGTTCTTCGCACGGGTGAATTGCAAAATTAAACAATACAGATTGTGAAGGATAAAGAAGTTTTTAAGGAGTTAATTTTACGTGAATTGCAAATTAAACACAAAAAAAAAAAGCTTTTTGCATATCTCAGCCAAAAAAATAAGCCATGTTTGTTACATTTTAAGTCTGACGGTATAATAGCTGTTAAAAAAAATATGTTTTTCTATTTATAACGCCCCATAGCTCTCCTGTGGTTTGATTTTTTAAAACACCTTCCTAAGCTAACCTCTACTCAGCAAAAGTAATACATTGTTACAAATTTTGTGTAATGAAAGTTTAAAATAGTGTAAATAATTTATATCTGGATGCGTAATGCGTTAATCTTACTTTCTGTTGTATTTGTTTTATGTTAAAATTGTAATATTCGCAAGCAACTCCGTTCTTTACATTATAATGGCGATTCAATGGAAACATAGTGAAATGTTCGAGATAGAGCCAAGCTAGCATCCTTTTTGGCGACCACCTTTGCGATTCATTGAACGGTGCAGAATTTGTTTTGCTGTAGCGCCACTTGGTGGGGTACTGAAACAAGGGGATAGCACAAAACCCTTCTCCACAGAAAAGCTTATATATGCTAATTTTCAGTGATCAGTTGAACGGTGTTGGAGTGAAGCGAGGCCGAATCGGATGTTGTTCACTATTTCGTTGGTTTTAATTTTGTTTTCTAGGAACCCTAATTGTTTTATAAAATAAAATTAGCCTGAGTTACTCTTTATAACGTCCGCTATCGGTCAGTGAGAGTCCCATCAAAATCGGTCCAGCCGTTTCAGAGATTAGCAACAGACAAATAGACAGACAAAAATTTAGAAAATGGATTTTTTTATATATAAGTTCCGTATATTCTTTTAATTGCATTTAGTAAAAACTGTTAATTTGAAACTACAAACAGACACTTCAATTTTATTTATTTGTATAAATTTCGTAATCAATGATCAGTCTCTGTTATAACTATATGAAACTTAACAGACATTTTAAGTTACATAATATGATTAAACAAAAACAAAGAGATAAATTAAAGTTACAATAAAATTACTACAGGAAATGTTCATTCGGGAGTGGTTGCTCGCTCTTTGTGTTCAATTTGCATTCTGCATGAGAAAAGTAAACACACAATTTCTTTTCTTCAAAGTTACAATTAAGAGTTCAGTTCACGGTTTCGTCGAAGTGGAAGTAGAAGTTACAACACTCGGTATATCTATGTTTCAGGGCAAATTATGTACTTGACCATTCACTTCCTTTCACGTACCTTCGTTTAAGGAATCAGCAAAATTTCATCTATCAAATTTATAGTCAAATGGAATAAATGGTTTAAAGTAAAATAGAATTACAAAAATTACTTAAATCTATGAAATTTATTGTTTGAACCAAAATGCATAAAGGTCTTAGAATTTTGATCCCACACAATTGGTATTTAGTTTAAAAGAGATCATTTAATTTCCGCTATAGGGGTCTCAGGGGTGTTAATTATGTCTCGAGAGGTGAAAATATAAACATTTTTCAAACAGGTATACTTCGTTTAAATTTAAATTAAATAATTCGAATCTTTTACACATTGTTTACAAAGAATTATGGTTTCAAAAAAGTACAAAATGTTTGAAATATAATCATAATTTTAAAAATTATAAGCATATGCAAATAAGAAATAATTTTGTAATAAATATTAAGTAATTCTTCTGTCGCGCGCTTTTTTTCTAAAATAGTAGCGTTTGATGCATAAAACCTTGTAGAATTGTAAAATGCACCATACTCTTTAAACCCTAGTAATTTAAGAATAATGTATCTTTTGTATTTCAAAATATTTGAAAAATATTGAAATTGTTGAAAAAAAAAATTGAAAATATATATTTTTTATTTTTAAAAAAGAATATAATTTATTATTCTATTTATTTAAAATTACTGCGATGTAATAAGGATGCTTTTAACTTTATAAATCAACTTATTGCTAGTAATTAAAGCTACTGATTTTGAAAATAGCATGTGCGCAACGTAAAACTTAATTAAATTTTTTTATAGAAATACTTCTTATTTTCATGTGCTTATAATTTTTAAAATTATGATTATATTTCAAACATTTTACACTTTTCTGAAGCCCCATTTTTTTTAAAATAATGTGTAAAAGATTCGAATATTTAATGTTAGTTTCAAAGTGTTATATGTATTTGAATATTGTTTATATTTTCAGCCTTCTAGAGAAAGTTAACTCCCCTGAGACCCTTAATTCCCTTTAATTTCTATTATAAAAATCTAAAATTTCATTGTGCAGGGAAAAATATTACAATGCTTAGCTGGAATATGCTTTCTGAATACCCTTTTGTAACAGAAAATCGAGTTCTATATAATGAAGATAAAACTTGATGCATGGAAAAGAATATCCTTCCTCACAGTCCCAGCTCCAACATGTCTGGTTCAGAATCATTTATATTTCTTTGGAACAAAGGAACAATGAAATGTTCTTCGCTTCTATTGATTGAAGAAGATGAATGAGATGTGTCTCTGAGTAGAAGAGATGATCTGGTGTCAATGAAGATAAGGCAGAATCCAGAAACCTTTTCATGAACTCTTGAGCTCTGATGAAGCTTAGGCTTGAAGTGAAAGTAGCTTTGGCACTTTTTCTAACATGTTCCATCAAGATAAGTTTTCGGAAATAATATTGTTATTTAAGAGGAAAAAACATCGTACAAATAATTTATCATGTTTAAAATGCAAGCAGTTTCTTACAATTTATTTTATTCTTTGTAAAAAGAGAATATTTATTGTAAATATCAGACATTACTTGATTTTTAGATATTTAGTAAGCATTTGGAATTTTATATTCTGGTAGATATATAACCTAGTCGTTGAATTTGGTTGATGGATGAGATGATGGTGGGAGATGTTTTAAATATAAATATATTTAAAACATCTCCGTTTTTAACACGCTTTTATAAGTTTCACTTGCATGTAAAGGAATCTTGGAACTCGATTTTTACCCCCTTTAAAAGGGCAGACTAATTCTTAATTTTGCCCACTTGTTAAGGACCGATGACAATACAATAATTTCATAATTTTGTTCCATTGTCCTTATCACGATTGTTAGGAATAACGATTAACAGATTTGGCGACAATTCCGTATACCACTTCCAGATTTGGCTACTTATTGCATATACCATTTTCAGATTTGGCAACTAATTCCATATACTTTTCCTGATTTGGTGACTAATTCCAGATTTAGTTATTACAAGATTAAGGTTGTAACCCTAACATCGAATACACTAGTGGTATTTGAAATAAAACAAAAAAGCGTGGGGTGCTTTGTACTATATTTTTACACTAACTCGGCATTTCGGAATAGAAGTAAGAAATTATAACAATTGATATAGAGCACCCCACGCTCTTAACCCAATGACATCAATTTTCTCCTTAATCATTTTATTCTTATATAAAGAATTATTATTTTTTACTTTTTAGTTATATTCAATATAAATGCGTGTTTTTTTAGTTTTTTTTAAACTATAATTTACTTCGCTTATGAAGTTTGGATATCTTTGCTATTTAAAACACATAAATGATTCTTGGATTAATCAGTTAAAACAAAAGCAAGGACCATACAAACCACACACACATTTTTACGCTACAAAATCTTTCTATATTACTTCAATTTAAGCAGGTCCCCATTAATAAATTTAAATTTACTTAGGTCAGATCCTTTGGATATTTTTTGATTAAAACTTAAAAGTTTTAATCAAAAAATTAAAAGTTTCATTATTTTTCAAAAATTTGTAATTATGCATATAATTTTAGAATTTTTCATTTCTTACCGACTTACAAAAGGTTATGCATTTTTTGGTTCTATTAAAGATATATTATCATATTCACAGAAGATACTTGGAAGAATTTAAATCACAACTGAAACTTACAGGGCAAGAAACATCCGAAAAGAATTTTGCAGCCTTTCGTCGGGCCATAACAGCTATTTGAAGATTTTCTAAGTGATTCCATCCGAATCTTAAAGACCTTTGGAGTTGGACCATTGAGAAGAGACAAAATGTGGATTATTTAATATTTTGTCGCATAATTTTTAATGCAAAAGATTCGGTCTTCGAAAAAAAAATCCCAAAATAATAAACGTATGGCATACTTTAAATACATCGTATTTAGGGCGGTGATTTTTTTTTGTTTCTAGAATTATTTATTATTAGTTAGTATTTTAAACAGTCAGGATTTTGCTTCAATATTGATTTTTTCGATTCTTCTATTGTTATTTAACTTAATTTAATAATGTTAATTATATACTTCTGTGATGTAAGATTTTATTTCCTGATGTTATTCTTGAAAAGTTCAAATTAACCCGTATTGTTTCATTTGAATGCGGAACTAATTTGTAACTGTTGGATACTCTTTTATTCTCTGGGTTAAAGTACTAGTTTAAATAATTTTCAAAATAGAATTTTTTTTGAGAATAAATAAGTCTAGTAACTTTTGTCATTAATTTTGTTCATTTCAGATACACCATGGATAGATTCCCTCAATAGAAATTATAAATTAATTGAATGCCATATATATCATTTACCAGTAGTATGCAAGATTTAATTCTTTTATTTTCTTGAAATTATTTTGAAGAAAGACATAAAAGCTAAATCTAGATAATGCAAATGGAAGATTCAAACAGCAAGAAACAAGACTTATTGTTGAGCTAACAACAATTTCGACTATGTTAAATTAGAAAATGCAATGAGACACACACATTTGGTTCATAATGCTTACGAAAGCTTTTTAATTGATTGAACAATAAATTAAAAAGTGTCCCCCCCCAATCAGAGTTAGTAGAAAATTGATGCTATAGTTTTAAATGATTTATTTGAAGAATGGTACGTATAATAATTTTGCTTAATAGAATTGCATTTAAATAATACACTTAAAACTTACACAGTTGGAAAGTTAATTGAAATGCTATATTTATGAACTCTCTGCTACCCAAATTATTATAATATATTATAAATATTCATCAAATTTTTACCTTCCTAAATTCAAATCACATTATGTTTTTTTTTCGCTTTCATAACAAAACAGAAATATTTCATTTTTTTGTTTTCTTCAATAGTTTTCTTAAAGGTCTAACTACTGTTTTACTGTAAGGTTATTCATGCTAATTCGTTTCTTATCATAAAAAAGGGGAAAATGTAATTAATTGAATCATTTCTAATTTTCAGTTAATCCATATCATTAATTTCCATAAGGCATTGTATGAAAATGGATGCAAATGTAAAAAGAAACTTTGAAAGCAAATAACAGAAACCTTTTAAAGTGTAAATTACTTCAAAAGTTCATAAATTTACAGTTATAATCTTTCCCCTACAAAAAAAAAGAAATAAATAAAGTGAACTTATTTTATAAACATACAAGTTATTAAGTGTTTCCATATAAACGGACTTAGCACCATTTAAAGTAAATTTGAAAACATTCTGCAAACAGTACAGGCTAACTCGCTCAGCTGTTTCTATCTCTAAATTAAAAAAGTAAAGGAGCAATGCTTTTAAATAAGAAAGACTTTTAAAAGGCTTTCAGAATATTCTGTTTTTGAAAACAAGATTACTGTCCCTTCTAAAAGCTAAAATGATGAAAACTTCTTAACTTAAATAACTTGTTTCATTGAGAAAATGTAAAGAGAGTAAAGAGTATAATAATAATTTATGTAAAGATTCGTAAAGGTGCCACTTAGTTTAAAAGAGCTTTTTCCAAAAAAAATTATTCTTCAAATAACATTTCCAAGAACTTGAAAACAGCAGTATGAACTGGAAAATTCATTTGTTTTTTCAAATATAGCTCTAAATAATAATATAAGAATGTTTCAACATCCTTAAACTTTGTGAAACTCCTAAAGTTGGCCTTTAAACGTTAATCTACTAAATGTTTTCGAATTTCACAAATAAAAAAGGATAGTAACAATAAAATTCCTAGTTTATATGGAGGATGATAACGAATTTTAAGAAAACTCCTCTAAAAATTTATAGAAAACATTTTCATTTAAATAAATTGACATATAGGAATGAGAAAAGATGTGTAGAAATCTGTTTATCGCTTATTTTCTTCAAATAATCTTGTTTCTATGTTCATTCCTTAAATTTTGGAGGACAGTGTATTTACAAATCATCTCTGCTGTTGAAATGAAAAAAAAATAATAAAAGTTCCGTGAATAAAAAATTAAGACTATTTTTATTACTAAATTTTTCTTTCAAATTATGTTTATTTTTCAAAAAAATAATGGAAATGAGTTACAGTGTTCAATGGTATTTTTTATTTCACAAACTTAAAAAGTATTAACTTATTTTAAACTCAGTTGTTTCTTCTTTATTTTTAGCTTGTTTTATAATACATTTTTAAGTATGGATAAGTTAATTTGATTTACATATCATAAAATACCCGACATTAATTGTAATTTCTCCCTGTTTCATCCATTAAAAAATAGAACAAGCACTTTTAAAAAATAATACAATACGAATAAGATATTACTTTGTGAAACATAATTAATATATTTTATCTGTGACGATGAAAATAAATTGATATAGAATTAGTTTTTTTGTTTTAATTCATTTTGTTTAAATTTTTTTTAAAATAACCACTCTTATTTTGTTAAAAAAAACAAGAAAGTGAATTAAAACAAACTTGAGTCCTTCAAAAATAATTATGGAACAAAATTATAAACACAATCGTATTTGAATTCCGTTAACACACATTTAAGAAACTGAACACTTATTTTCCCTTCATTAAATGATTAACACAATTAAAATAGGATAGAACAATTTCTCAAACTAAATACGCTGCATGAAAATGTTAATTGTATAGAAAATATTTACAAGGAAAGAAATAAAATACTTTACTCTATGCATTAACAATTTGAGTCATTGTTAGAATCAGAATAGTCTTTTATTCCAAATTAAGCATCGATAAAGAAACAAACGTTACAAGAATTATATTCTAAAGTCTTTTCAGTCATTTATAGCAAGAATAAATCTTTCTCGCTTCTTTTGTTTCCATAAACGTGTTAACAAAAGCAGCTCAAAAATGGAAGTCTATTTGTGAAGGAAAATTTGTCTCTTTCCACTTGAAATTTCATTCATCCTATACACTTAATGTATCAAAAATGCATAAACTCATTAATGTCAACAATATAATTAATCAAAACTTGGTATAGATTAAATTCCCAGAGGAATAATTTGTTTTAAATTCTTTTAACGATTTAAATATAAAAGAATGTTATAAATGAATAAATTGCTGGATGCATTTATAATTTACATTGTGATTTTTCGAAAAACAAATAATTAGTTGAAAAAGTATTTCAAATTACTATTTTTTGAATGCGTACATTTGCTTTTCAGGTGTATTTTTAATATAATGTCAATGAAAATATATTAAACAATTATCTAGTTTGGTAAACTATGAAATTTCATTGGTTATGAATTATAGGAGAGCTTTCTAATCCCATTATATGATATTAAAAATTTTGCTGTGAAGTTGTATTTTTCAAACAAATGAAAAGGCTGTTTTATTTATTAGACCTAATGCTTTTCCGATTATTTGGAAAATAATTGTTTCTAATAACCTTTAAAATTCAAATTTTTCTGTTTGAAAATAATAAGTAATTATCTCTGAATGATATAATGCAGTTTAATTAGCAGAATATTTAAAAAGACTTAGTAGGTTATGCACTTTCGTTACTATTTGTTTTGCAAATATGAGAAGATACTGATTGTAAATAAATATTATTCGTTAAAAAGAATATTGAATATGTGTATGCACACTATAGAGAGAGAGAGAGAGATCACGCGCGCGGCAAAAGTGAAATAGACAAATAGAGAAATTAGATTATTCCATATCTATAAATGAGAAATATAATATTGAAAATGTAAATCGAAAGAGTGAACATGGAACCAAGCACGTTACTATTAGTAGTATTTAAGCATGTTTTAAAGATTTTATCTTCCCTTTTTGCTCATTATTGCTGGGTTGAAAAGCATGTATTTCTTCATAAAAGAAGAGAGAAACAAAACCATAAACAAAATAAGTTAATAATAAGGATTTTAGCCGGAAATAATTATCCTTATACATTCTTACGGGGTTTAGAGTAGAGATTTTGTCTGTAAACCAGTGTAGGCACTCTTATTCACTTCTAACCCCGTAACTTTTGATTTAGAAAGATGTATATAGATCAGTGCTTCTTAAACTTTAAATACTTGCTACCCAATTTTCAATTATAATTTTCATCGCGCCCCCCTACATACAACAACAATGTATTGAATTCCATTATAATGAACTTTGACCTAAAGCTACAATGCAATTTTAATTGTAAACCGTACAAATTATCGAGCTAAGTATTAAATTTTATGTATAATTTTGTATACGGCAAGCCCGTGGGAGTACTTAATAATTATTAATCTTGTTCCTAATTTAGTAATGATAAATTAATACATTGCGCAATACTGATGCATTTGTAAGTATATTCTATCAGTATAAATGTGTACTTTATTGTTTCGTCATCATATTTTGTTTAGCCTTTCAGTTAATTTTGCAAATTTTAAATCTTTTATTTCGACTTTCGATATGCGTTCCCGCCCCGCAGAGTTATCACGCCCTCTAGAAGGGGGGGGGGCGCTCCACAGTTTGAGAAACGCTGAAGTAGATGCATTGTCTTGAAGAGACGATTTATATTGAAGAACGATAACTCGAGACATAGGCAGTAGATGCTCGTTAGTTACATCTTAAAAATGAATGGAGTTTTTCCGACCGTATAGAAAAGTATTATCCATTTGACCATACTATTTGAAAGCGGCTCATACCATGATAGAAAAATCTTCGTGTGCCGTCCTCAAAAAGATTATTTACTACCATTTATATGGAAACTTGCTGGCTACTTATCTCTAACTAGGTCATTTGTAAAGTATACTATTTTCTTCTGAACACACTACAGTTTTCCATTCATCAGTCCAAGACGTATGATTTCAAACGCTAAATCAGCGTGTTTGGCTTGTTTGGTAAGGGGTGATTTTCTGACCATTTTTCTTTCAAATAAGGCTAAAGTATCCCATTTAAGCTGACATTGTCGCGAACTAATTCCATGCTTTGACTCTATACATTATACTGCATGCTCTTCTTGAACATATGATGATTTCTTGCTTTCAGGGTATTTTTTAGAATCGTAATTGTAAAGATCTTTAAAAATAATCATTAGTGCACATATTTGATAGGCCTATTGCATCAGTTCTTTTCTTTCCCTCCAATCAAGGTGATTTTTATACGGCTGATTACTAAAGCTTCGCGCTCATGTAAAATTAAAATACTTCTTTTGCCCTTTTTTATAAAGGAAAACATGTTTTCTTGACTGTCCTTTTAATTCTATGTAATTCCATGAGTTAAGGTTTCGCGTAAAGCGATTAGCTGAACCAGTTAGTTACAAGATGCAAAATGTGCTGTTTGTAAAAAATGCACCACCATCAAGGAGTCATCAGAAGTAAAATAAATGCAAAATAAGTATTTGGTGTAGAAACCACGAGCTGCAATGATTGCTGCTATATGACATGGTATAAAGTCAAAGAGATGTTGAATGTCTACTTGTGGAAGAGATTTTCATATTATTTGTATCCACCCCCAATCCCAAAGTTCGTCTTTTAAAGCCATAGAACGCAGATTACGAGCGAGACTAACCAAATCCCACACATGTTCAATAGACGACATGTGTTGGGCTGAAAAGAAATCTGAACATTCCTTGCAACATATGAGCGTGAATTATCCCTTTGAAAGATAGCTCCAGGGTTTCCTTTAAGGAAAAGAACAACTTCGGCTCTAGCACTTCACGGACGTTCTATTCATTCCCTGTTGCTATTCGGATTTCCCTCCATTCCTAGCAGCTGTGATCTTTCAAGGTAAGAGATCGCATCCCAGACGAACTCGGTGTTCGGGCCACTCGCGATGTTCGGTAATGCACTCTGGAAGGCAGCAATCAGTATATGTGTCTGTTCAGAACAAACTTAATTCTAAATTTCCTGTGGCTGGCCTGATTCTGGGCGCTGGTGAAAGGATTCATTCATCAGTCAGCATATTAGAGAAACTAACTTATTCAGAACTGCCGAGCGAGCACACGTGATTGCTTTAATCTGTTTTATATGCAGAGAAGACGTCACACAACCTCTTTCACAGTAACAGAAACGTGGCGCCTGTACACCATTCACAAATCATTTTTATCCACAACAGTGTTCACATGCGAATGTGGACATCATAGTCTTGCCAAATTGTGCGATGTATTCGTCAAAAATGACAATTTGTTACCAGTCAGACCTCCTATTTCTATGTTCATAAGCCCATTGCTGACACAGCCTCCGATGAGCCTATGAGAGTAATCCTGTGTAAAAGAATCCTTGCACGCAATCCACGATTGAGTGGAAGACGACGAATTGACGAAGCCGACCTGTAGAAGTAGACCAATATGCTGCCAAACGTCTGCAGGAAGCTTTACGTTTATTCACAGCCATGTAGACCAGGTGTCTATAATCACGCATTGTGGTCATCAACTTCCTTCGTCCACTCTCAGTTTTTCGAGTTTTCCGATGCTCTTCGGTCCATTGCCACAAAACTCACATCACTGAGGAACTATTCCGCGGCATACGAGCTGTTGTGCGAGAAGAAAATCCTCCTTTACGAAAGTCGATGATTCTGCTTCATTCAAACTCCGTAAATTATTGAATTTCCATCCTTTTTCGTCGTGGAGGTATACTTAGGTTCCACTAAACGTTCGCCACTAGCAACTAACCGTGCACGAATTTCAACATCTCGCTGCAGCCCTCTCTTTATACGCTTTTAGCATCAGAGTGCTGGTGTACACTCCATGCGTGTGGCTCTGAAAATTCATCATTTTCCATAACATCCTATAACTGACATTTGCTGCAAATCATTCTATCTGGAGATCATCTTCAAGAGATATTATTTTTACAAAAGCAGTACAATATGTGGGTGTGAAGCTTTGTCGCAGCATTTTCACACGCGCTTATTTGCAATTACAGTTGTCTTTTACAAGGTTGTCTCTCACACACACACACACACACAATAATATCACACACACACAATAATACTGTCACACACACACACACACACACAATAATAATAATACTGTCATCAATAATAATAATAATAATAATACTTAAACTTCTAAAAGAATTTTTATAATCCGAACACTCTTTAAGTAAACCAAGAACATGATAGCAGTCCAACTCGATTATAAAATGTCAAAGAATAAAGGAACAGTTAATTAAGATGGTGTTTTATGAAATACATATTTTAATTTGTGAAAACGAGAAGCTTAGACCTTCCAAAAAAGAACGATTTTAATTTCAGATTCTGAATTGAAGTAAAAACTTTAATTTTAATTAACTATTATTTACTCGATTATATATAATTAAAATCATGAAATGTACAGGAAATACTTTTTCATCGTACATTAACTTAGAAATATTTATCTGCCTTATTTCTTGTAATAAATCACTTGTACTTCATTTCATTGTATAGGAATTTTAGTCGAAAATATTAGTCCTTTACAAAATTCTGTTCTTTTGAATTTTTAGTTTTCTATGACTGTATAAAGAATCGAAACCAATGAATGTAGTTGCCTCACAAAAATATTTATATCATGCACTTTTTAAATGTATTATATATTTCTCTCAATCTAATGCAGTTTCAGCAAATCGTATTTCGTTATTTTTAGAAAATCATTTAAATGCAGAAAATTTAAATATACAACTAGTATCACATTTTTATTCGTTCTTTCTAATTTACTCTTCATAAAAATATGCCACAGAATAAAACTACGGAATTATTTCAAATAAAACCGTAATAATTCATTATTCTTCGCAAATATTGAGAATAGAATGTTTTAAATAAAAAATAATAAGTATTGTTATTTTCTGTGCTTGGATTTTTTACGTTGTCAATATTTCGGAGATAAAATGTGTTAACACAGTAGCATAATTATTGTATGAAATGGTATTATTAAAAACATACAACCTGGAATTTGTTTCCAATGATGGTATTTATTTATTTGAAAATATTTAAAGAAAACAACAAAAGGATTATATCTGAATTTTAAACGAAAATATTAATCTTTTTTTCAAATTATTGGTTTAGCAAAAACATTTTATAAATGCTTAGAATAAAGTGTCTTCCATTTCCTAATTTAAAATTAAAAATTCATTCCTGAAAGATAATTTAAAAGCAAGTGAAACAAACTGAAGGGATTATAAAAACTGGTCAAAGTACTAAAGCTTCATTTAATAAAAACAAGATAATTTTCAAAATCATGCGGCATGAAAATACGTGTTGGGAAAACAACTATTCAACTCGTTGCCATCTCGAGCCAAGTGAGTTAATAAACAAAAAACTAATAAAATTATAGAACATTATATTTTGTAAAGTAATTAATAACCAAACAAAACTGTAATAAAATTATAGAACATCATATATATAATTTGAAAAATAATTAATTTTTAAGATGAAATTCATAATTTTATATTACGGTGTTTATAATTTACTATATTTTGTATTTTATGTAAACTAACTGTATTTATATTTATACTTATAAATCTGGAAGCAATTTCTTTATAACCTTCTTTAGTTTACCGAATTGGCAACAGTCCGTATTTTGGCATCAGACTAGTTGCAGCTTTTTAATGTACACGCAGTTAAGCCTAACAAAAATAAAAGTGTCCTTTGAATTTTTAAAAGCAATTTTCTGCACTTTAACATTATAGGACCAAACGTTTATAACATACGAATACCCCAAAAATATACAAGAAATCTTATCAATAGTTAGTAAATGCACAATGATAGTAAAATAAACTGCACTATATATATACATATAGATTATTTAAAATCTTCTGATATATATTCTGAGAATAAAAAACTCACGAAGAGAACACAAAAATTTGTTACCAAAAGAGTTCTTATTATTGTTCTGTTCTTCAATGGAGAGATTTATACTGAACATTTTTCTTTATACAAATCATATGATATATTTTTTATTTGAGTAGTTATCCCTTCAAAATCAACAGTGATATCTATCGTAATATAAGGCATTCAAAAGCTTACTATCAGCCTTTCTCTATTTTGTTTCGTTGTCTGATACATTTTTAAAACTATTTTAAAGAAGCATCCTCATTTTTTTGGTTTATTTTGGAGTTTTTACTGGTTTGAGTGAATTTGCTTATCATTGAGGAGAAACATCAATCTGAGAATGTTTACTTGTCTGCCAGTTTCTTCAGATTGTCTTTGAATTTTTTACAAACAGTAAAGACTTAAAAGAAATATCTGAAGCTTTGAGAAAAAAAATGTTTACTTAGCCTTCAGAATTCTGGGTTATTTTTACAATTTTAAACGAAAAAGGTAAATCGAAAATAGCATGAATATAACATGATAAGAAGATGTTTCCTTTGAGAAAATCCCGGCACTTCTTAAATTTCTAAAAATTTGGAGAATAAACTTGAAAGTATATTAGGAAACTATATATGTCTTATTAATTTGAAAAGTAACTAGTATAAATATACAGGGTATCCCAGGATTATTGGGACAAACTTTAACCCTCTCGCTGCATAGTTATTTTATCAAAGTAGGTTCAAAAGTTGTTTATTGTTTTATTACATATTTCATACCTACATATTAAACCTACATTTTAAAGTTAAAATGTACAAAAAGTTTCATGAAAGAGTTTTTATTTTAAAATATAGAATTAGATCAGAGGTCAAATTATTTTTCTGCTACGTATGCATATGTGTTGGTTTCATGCGGCTGCATACATATGTTAGCTATTTCTCGCACCACAACATGAGGATAAAGGAGGAGGAGGGGGGAATGCTTTAAGACCAATATGACATTATAGAAATTTAAAATTTGGAAAATTGATCAAAATATTAGAACTCCTGTTTTGCTTTAATTATTATTTTTCATATCTTTTATTTTTGTCACTAACACTAAATTAGAAACACTCCCATTTAAGAAACACCCTTTCACAATTTCTGCATCAGTAAACGGTTTCGTATGATTAACAATAATAAAACAAACTTCATGTGATGTCTTATACTAATTGCATTACCACTGACAAAACACTTTGTTGTTGTTGCAAAGATTATTCAAGAAAGCCTATTATATCGAGATCTGAGGAAAGTGTCACATCACCTGTTTATTTGTATTTTTAAATACAGCACTTCTGCATAAATCAAACAACATTGATCCATATATTTGTTTTCTGTACAAATTAACAAACCCCAATAGTTTTGAAACGACAATTTTCTTCCAAACATTTTCAGTTTACAAGACGAAGATAGTTAAAATTAGTTCCACCCATAAAATTGTCGCTACTCACTGTTGTTTATTATCACTAACTGTAAGCATTACAAATAGAAAAATATTAATTGTGCCCGTATGACATCGACAGCAAAAATTGATGTATTTGATTTCTGACTAAGAATTTCTAAATTTTTAATACTTTGTTCAAAAATAAGTAAATTCCTTCAGAGCAATAGGCCAGACCGGGCCACTTAAAAGCTCAGTGGGTCACAGGTTGAGTATCGCTGAATTAGATCATAAAATATAAACATAAATGAAAAACATAAAGAGGCGCAACATTTGGTTACATAATCTAAACTATCGGAAAAATGCATACCCAGGAAATAGCGGGTCACCAACTTTACACATTTACATTGCCTGTCGAAATCTTGGGATGTACAGAAGAGGGTTATAGGAGATAGAGGACATCATAAGTGATTCAAATTTGCATAGCAACCTTTACAAAATTGTTCGACCCCAGGTGGCTTGTTCACACACCATTGGAGTGAAACAAACCTGCGTCAGTCATTTGAGCTGTCACCAGAGGAGTATGATGAAGGACGGATTGCTGTAGCTGAAATGCCATATTAACAGAAAGATTGTATCGCAGCGTAGTCCCATAGAGAAGCACCGGAGAGCTATTGCTCACTAATTTGCAACATAATTTGCTTGAATAAAGATCACATGAGGCAGCATACAGGAGTCGGACCACAAGGATCTGATCTTCCTGCGCGGAACAAAATGTGTTGTATACTGTCTGATGTAATCAAGAACCAGAGTATGAGCCATCACTGTTGTCGCGTCGACGGTGTAACGCCTGCACGCTAGTAATTGTGGAAATTTTGAACACCTTCATAAAAGTTCACATATCATCTACCGCAGCACAGACAATATCTTTGACCAATAACTATTTCAGATATCTGAGTCTTCAGGTCTCTTCGTTTTTATGCCTATCATACTACTTCTCCCATAACGCCTGGATTATGCAGTGCGATTCAAATCTGAAGCCTTGTGATATCCCTTACGTCTCTTAAAGTTCGTTCCAATAATCCTGACTATCTTGTACATACATCACTAAAATATATTAACTTAATCTTAAATAGAGAGTTTTAACAATAATGCATGAATAAACTTGAGATAGAGTATGATATGTAATTGTTAACGTCTTTTGACCATGCTACAACCGTATTAGACGAGGACCTTTTAATACACTATATGTGTCCGGGAAGAACTATCAACTATCAAAGTAGTTTAAGAGAAATATATAATGTGTGAATTGAGAAAACATTTCTACAAATTGACACACACAATAATAATAATAATAATAATAATAATACAATATCAATAATACACACACACACATCATCAATACCAGTCAATACACAATACTACCACACACACACACACACAATAAAGTGAATTTCAGCAACAAACAATACGCGATTACTGAACACACCTTTTTACGTGCTGTTAATCTCATGATATCTACCAACTGGAGGTTTCTATAATCATATTTTCCAATAGTTTACACATTGTTGGTCAGAATTACATATATATATATATATATATATATATATATATATATATATGGCATATATTTGAGTCTTAACATCATGAACGCATCGCGATTAACGTAATCAAATTTGTAGCATATCTTCAGGGTAGATAGACAAATCTGTCTTATCTATCTTGATATGTGCTGCAAATGTGATTGCTAACATAAATAATGTACCATATAATGAGGATTTCGGAGAACGTGTGCAATATGATACTATTAAGAAGGGTCAAACTTCGTGGTATCTGCGTAAATCGTGCATGAGACCTACAACGAACATTTTTATATCCAATATATTGGCGCAGAATATTATATACAGCAACAAGAAAATTTCTCCAGAAGTAGGAAACATAGTTGCAAGGAAATGTCGTGTGGACAAAACATAAATTTTCTTGTTCTTTATATACTTGCTATAATGTATTATATTCAGTAAACCCACGTTTCTAAGGAATATTGATTTTGCTGCCCACTGAAAGTTAAAAAGCTTTTTAACCAAATTAGCCTTTGAGCGTGACCCTCCTGTAAAGGATAAACCATAGATTTATATAGGTTTTAAAAATGCATAATAATCGGTTTTCGAACATCGGGAGAAAATTTTGAAACCTCCAGCGTTTAAGTGAAATACCAGCTATTGTCAGTGTTCACCACAATAAATGAAAGAATGTATACGATCTGCTATCTGGCAGTAAACTGTGGTACCGCGGGCAATTGATGAGAGAAGTGAATACACTTGAGGGAATTAAGCAGATTGACGAGCTACGACAACTCGATTTATTTAACAATAAACTAAATCAACCGCGTTTATGCACATATCGCGCTTGTACATATTGATCTTCTCAATTGACGTCTGTGATAAATAAAGCCCGACTGGAAAGTGTTCATGGCAAGAAGAGCTTTAACAGGTATTGTATCACAAACACTGGGTTAGCAGAATAGCGTAAAAGATGTTTTTCAGATGAGTCTTATTTGCGTCATCGTCTGAAGTGTACTATAGTATTTTACCGAGAGACAGCATAAGCCAATCTTCCAGCAACTATTATTAAAAGGAATAAAGTGACAAGGCAAGGTAAGGTCTTGATGTTTTTAGCTTGTTTTCGTCTATTAATTCATTTGAAAGTATTTCACACACACAATAGCTGTGCTTTATCTGTAGCCGATCAAGCAACTCAGGACTTTATAATGGTATGTCCTGAAACATGAAGTCTTTCAAATGGTAATTGATCTTTCACGTAATAAAATTGCCCGTGAATGGTTCAAAGAGCAAATTACTATTTCCACTTAAAAGTAAATGCTAAAATAATTGTATCAGAATAGAACTTACTTCAAATTCACAAGTTATGTGATGTTTACGTTGTTGTGGTCAATATTTCCATATAACCTTCCACGTACAATATTAAGTCCATGTCCGTCCTCTAACTATTATATTAAGAGCAAAAGAAGGCTATCTGAATATTAGGTAAGTGGTTGGTTGTATTATGATTAGACTATATATATATTAAATATAATATTGTATCTAGTTTATGAATTGTAAATTATATCACTATCAATATAGATCAAATATCTTATAAGGTAAACCTGAAAATTAATCAGCATAAATGTGAGGTCAAAATTTCAATAACATAAAAATATACTCACAAAAATTAAGCCATTTTAAAGAGGAAACAGAGAGAGAGAACTTAAGAGGAAAGAGTTAAGAGGAAAACATTGTTACACACCTACTAGGCTAAAGGCAAAGTGCTAAACACAAATAAAATCCGGTATGAAAGTTTTTATCCAGACTATTTGAGGAACAGAACTTTATAACAACATTAGATAAGTTAACCACACATTATGGCAGACAGGGTATCGATTAGCATGGGCATGAGAAATTTACCATATGATTCTTCGTAACAGCAGAACTATATAGGTGTTTCAAATTTTGATCAACACCAGAAGGCTTACAGGTGATAGTATTGAGATGACAAAACAAATATAGTTCGAACCACGTTGAGTCAGTGCACGGTAAAGCAGTTATGAAGTGTGTAAGGATGCAGATTGAAGTAAAGAGGTAATAAGAGGTAAGAAATACATTTATTAGATGTAAAAAGCATTTTACAAATGAACAATGCGTCATAACCTGATGTTGAAGTGTAATGACTAGTGATTGTCACAGAAATTATTTAGTGGCGGCTGGTGCGTAATAGCACAGCCGATACTAAAGAACGCAGGATTGTTGAACCCCTTCTGGCAATCCGGTGTGCTGGTAATTTCAGCTGAAGCAAACGACGATCTGTGCCATGAGATCTTCCACTACAGCCATAAGCGTTCTTACACAACTGATTACAATTGACCAAAATAAATTTAAGAGATTGAGGTCCAAGGTGCACGGAGACAAAACAATAGGGTTCACTGAGTCAAATCCTCTTCCTAGTTACGTAGTAGAGAGATGCGCAATCGAAAAATGTGCTGGTGCACCATCATGCGTGAACTAGGCGTTCTGGTGTTCAGTGGTCACACCCTCGTAGAGATGGGAATGCATATACGTTTGCTTTCATCATATCAGCTTGGTTTGAACTCTTCATTCATTTGGACATTAATCCTCCTGGCTCATCGTCCTCCCGATGGCAATAACTATCGTGATTTTCATCGACTCAAACGTTGTTTGTTACCTCATGTTCTACATTGAATTGTCGTCCCATACCCCTACTATCACTCTTCTGAATTTCTCACCGAATTTGGAAATACCCTGTAGACAACGCACACCTCATGATGATGGGGGAATCACTGTTCCTCAATGTTTATAGCGTAAACTTAAAGACAGATGTCTTTTTCTACCGCAGCCATCCTGTCTGATGATGTTGACGATTTCGAAAAAGATAACTTAAAATTTATCCCCTTGCTTGTGCTGATAAACCAGTGTAAAAGATATTATATCTAAGAGTATACAACGATTGATAAATGTTAGATCTATTCTGGAGGCAGATGTATCATGGTATATTGATGTATATGCCAGCAGAACCGTAAAGACGAATAAAATAAATGCCTTGATGAATGCAAGATTTTTATGCTTAGAATCTTCATATTTATTGTTGTGGAAAATAATTTTGATTGAAATTTAATGAGGAAAACAATGCAAGTGCTGTTTGTATGCTCTTGTCAGAACCAATCTTAAACTTGGAAGGACATCATAATACAACTATTTTATTTGGTTCCATTTGTTTTGGAATGTTTAAAATTTTAAACCATACCATACAGGGTAGAAGTATTCGAAAATAAATAAGAATGAACTGCCTTTAAGTTTTATGAATGGAACCCCGGCCACTCATTTGATTTTTAATAAAATGTGGGAAAGTTTCTATAAATCAAAAGAGAAAAGCAGACATATTTTGGTGTTTCAACTCTTTAAATGATAAAATAATCGGCGAAACAACTGGTAATGCAAACAAACAAGACTATACTTTTATAATTTACTAAATATATAAAGATGCTGTTGATTAAATCAAAGCCTAATATTTTGGACTAGTATAAGGTATCCGGACTTTTGACAAGCGTTGCCTCAGTTAAGTATTAGAGAAATAGATTGTCAAATTATAATGAAGAACAGAGGAAAAAGATAAACGAAGCTATTCCAAATTCAATAGGTCTAGATCTAATGTCAAAACAATGTGGAAGCTCGGGTGATAAATAAAACGAGATCTTATTATTGGTTGTGTACAAAGAATGTTGCATAACAAACATATCTATAACAATAATATCTGTCCTACTCAAACAGCATGTGTTTTCAACTTCATGTTAGTTCAGATATGGTCAAAATTGATCCCTTGAAAGTATGTGTTTTACTAAGTTTGTTAGAGAGAGAGAGAGAGAGAGAGAGAGAGAGAGATAATATTTCTTTAATTTTTATTTCTGGCGTTAATTCTGCTATTATTAACTTAATATAACTATCATGCCCTATAATATAATAATCTATTATGGTACTATTTTTATAATATCATTAAGAAGCGAATATTAAAGTAGTTCATATTTAACATATCATTTGAATATTATTCAAAAGATATTTATAAAACCCGTTAGGATTTATTGATTATTTCATGGAAACGATATCTTCCAAAACAATAAAACAATTTTAAATATAATCTTTATAATGAAATATTTAATTTATTTCTTAGTACTTTTGTTATTTAGGTATTTTTATAATACTGATTTAATATCAGTGATGCAAAATGAAACAGATTATATTATATGTTTTGAAACTTAATAAAATTTTTGCACGACAACATTTAAAGAAATTTACAGCCTTTAGGACCATACAAATTATTGTTTTAGAAATATTTGATAATAGGGATAATTGCACGAAATTTTGATATTTAAGTGACTCAAAACATAGAGGATAATAAAATCTGTTGCAGTTTATACTTACTTTTAATCTGTTTTTCAGCACATGAGGTTTATTTATGACACGATTTCAACATTTTTATCTTTAGAATACAACATACTACGTTTTCAAAATTAACTATTTGAATGTATTGGCCTAAAATTTTATATTGTCAGTTGTTTAAAACCCATTATACATTATCTGTGGTCACCCTTTAAATTTTCGATTATAAAATCAATCAGAATTTACAAAGTTTAATGGGTTAATGGTAACAATTTTTGGTAATAGGAAAGTTTACAGCTTGTATATTATTATAGGATTATGAGCAATACGTAACTGAACGAAGTACAACAGA